>UCOH01004727.1:0-131044 GCA_900474275.1 Synergus japonicus | reverse complement strand
GCTCAGTATTTCAATTTTTACTGGTTCTTTTTCTTATTTTTTTCTTTTTCTGTTTTTTTTTATATTTTTTTTTCCTTTTGATTCAGTACTTCAATTTTTTACTGCTTCCTACTTTTTTTCTTTATTTATCTTTTACTATTTTCTGTTTTCTTTTTTTTTTCATCTTTTTTTGCTTCGTTTTTCTATTTTTTTTTTCTTTCTTTTCCTATTTTCTTTTATACTTTTTCCCCTTTTCTCTTTAATTCTCTTTCCTTGTAGCTCAGTATTTCAATTTTTACTGGTTCTTTTTCTTATTTTTTTCTTTTTCTGTTTTTTTTTATATTTTTTTTTCCTTTTGATTCAGTACTTCAATTTTTTACTGCTTCCTACTTTTTTTCTTTATTTATCTTTTACTATTTTCTGTTTTCTTTTTTTTTTCATCTTTTTTTGCTTCGTTTTTCTATTTTTTTTTTCTTTCTTTTCCTATTTTCTTTTATACTTTTTCCCCTTTTCTCTTTAATTCTCTTTCCTTGTAGCTCAGTATTTCAATTTTTACTGGTTCTTTTTCTTATTTTTTTCTTTTTCTGTTTTTTTTTATATTTTTTTTTCCTTTTGATTCAGTACTTCAATTTTTTACTGCTTCCTACTTTTTTTCTTTATTTATCTTTTACTATTTTCTGTTTTCTTTTTTTTTTCATCTTTTTTTGCTTCGTTTTTCTATTTTTTTTTTCTTTCTTTTCCTATTTTCTTTTATACTTTTTCCCCTTTTCTCTTTAATTCTCTTTCCTTGTAGCTCAGTATTTCAATTTTTACTGGTTCTTTTTCTTATTTTTTTCTTTTTCTGTTTTTTTTTATATTTTTTTTTCCTTTTGATTCAGTACTTCAATTTTTTACTGCTTCCTACTTTTTTTCTTTATTTATCTTTTACTATTTTCTGTTTTCTTTTTTTTTTCATCTTTTTTTGCTTCGTTTTTCTATTTTTTTTTTCTTTCTTTTCCTATTTTCTTTTATACTTTTTCCCCTTTTCTCTTTAATTCTCTTTCCTTGTAGCTCAGTATTTCAATTTTTACTGGTTCTTTTTCTTATTTTTTTCTTTTTCTGTTTTTTTTTATATTTTTTTTTCCTTTTGATTCAGTACTTCAATTTTTTACTGCTTCCTACTTTTTTTCTTTATTTATCTTTTACTATTTTCTGTTTTCTTTTTTTTTTCATCTTTTTTTGCTTCGTTTTTCTATTTTTTTTTTCTTTCTTTTCCTATTTTCTTTTATACTTTTTCCCCTTTTCTCTTTAATTCTCTTTCCTTGTAGCTCAGTATTTCAATTTTTACTGGTTCTTTTTCTTATTTTTTTCTTTTTCTGTTTTTTTTTATATTTTTTTTTCCTTTTGATTCAGTACTTCAATTTTTTACTGCTTCCTACTTTTTTTCTTTATTTATCTTTTACTATTTTCTGTTTTCTTTTTTTTTTCATCTTTTTTTGCTTCGTTTTTCTATTTTTTTTTTCTTTCTTTTCCTATTTTCTTTTATACTTTTTCCCCTTTTCTCTTTAATTCTCTTTCCTTGTAGCTCAGTATTTCAATTTTTACTGGTTCTTTTTCTTATTTTTTTCTTTTTCTGTTTTTTTTTATATTTTTTTTTCCTTTTGATTCAGTACTTCAATTTTTTACTGCTTCCTACTTTTTTTCTTTATTTATCTTTTACTATTTTCTGTTTTCTTTTTTTTTTCATCTTTTTTTGCTTCGTTTTTCTATTTTTTTTTTCTTTCTTTTCCTATTTTCTTTTATACTTTTTCCCCTTTTCTCTTTAATTCTCTTTCCTTGTAGCTCAGTATTTCAATTTTTACTGGTTCTTTTTCTCATTTTGTTCTTTTTCTATTTTTTTTTAAATTTTATTTTCTATTTTTTTTCTTTTTGGTTCAGAACTTCAATTTTGTTCTGCTCTCATCTTTTTTCCTTAATTCTTCCATTTTCTTTTTCTATTTTCTATTTTCTTTTTTTTCTTTTTTCTTTCTTTAATTGTCACTTCTTTTAGTTGAGTATTTCAATTATTTGCCACTTCCTTCTTTATTTTCTTATATTTTTCTGTCGTTATTCTTTTCTTTTTCCTTCTTTCCTTATTTTTTTTCCTACAATTTTCTTTCAATTTACCTGAAATTTCAATTTCCACTTTTCTTACTCTCCTTTTATTTATTTTTTATCTTTTCGTCTCTGCTTCTTTTTCTCCTAACATTTTCATTTCCTAATCAAATTATTAATTAATCTTTATCATAATAACTTTTAATTAATATTTATCATAATAATTTTTAATTAATACTTATCATAACAAAATAAACCCAATAAATTCTATCTTAAATACCAAAATGAACTGTAAAAATCTCGCCTAAAAACCGCCTTTAATTACTCTCATATAAATTTTAAAATATCCCAATTTTAAGCCTCTTAAATGCAATCAAAACCAATATTACAGAGACTTTTGCATATCTAAAAGATAACACCAAAAGCCTTCCAATTTTAGAAATTTATTTCTCAAATTTTTAATAAATTCAGGAAATCCCTAATTTAAATATATTTTCTGACTTTTTTTTTACCTATAAAATTGCATCACCCGAAAGCAAATAATCCTGGATTCCAAAAAACTACTTTTATTACGACTAAAGTGGCACTAATTTTCTACACCGGACATCATTTTTCAGAATCTCATTAGAGTACCGAAAAGTCCTAAAATATTGCATTTTTCATGAGATTAATTTTTTTTACATGATAATATAAATCTGACATGACATTCGGATGTATTATAGTTTCTAATTATAACCTTCCAATGTTAATATGTGTATATAGTAGGAACTACAGATTTCCCACAGATTTTTTTTTTATATGAGAGCCGGTTACCTGTTATTGCTTAATCTCGACCCACCGCCGCCAGTCTAAAAGCCCCTTGATTTATTTTTTAGGTAGGTAATAAAAACTGACCCAAACTAAGGCCCGCGGGCCTGGAAATACCCAATTCTATATCCCTTTAGTGAGCCAGGAGTTTCGCTGTTTTGCTTATCAAAATTATAATCAGGCAAATTTGAAACCTTCAATTAAAACTGACCAATTTTATCAAGATGTTAATATCAAGTCTTTAGAGATTTCTTATCTTTTGACCCACTTTTGGATTTTTTTTCGGAACAAATTTTTGGGTATTTTATGTTTTCGAGAAATTGAAATTTCGGGTATTTTATATTTTTAGGAAACTGTATTTTTGGAAATTTGAAATTTCGGTAATTCGAATTTTCGGCAATTAGAAAAAAAAAATTCCCTGAAAATATAGAAAAAAGTCGTTTTTTTCCAGTATTTTTTTATTTTTTTTTATATTTTTTATTTTATTTTTTTTACTTTTTTTTTAAATATTTTAGGCATAACTAAATTTCTTTAAAAATTATTTTCGATAATATTATTTTTATTTGGGAATTAATTTTTCTGGAATTATATTGACGGTATTTTACACATTTGAAAAAATAAAAAAAATTAAATCTTTTTCTTGCAATTTCCAGATAATAGGAATTGAGTCCAATTTTGTTAAAGAGACGAAAATTAGGTCAGTCTTCTTTCATGAAAATACTACAGATTGCATGCATTCTTGCCATAAATTCCTCAGTTATACGTTTACGCCCACTATTATTACATAATTGATATAGTTTTCCCTATTTTTAAATTGTACTTACGAAATAATAAAAAAAAATAATAAAAAAATAAATATTGAATAAATTAATTAATATTAAATTTATTAATAATAAAATATTAAATTAAATAAATTATAATAAAAATAATACATTCTCTCTGATGAGAATGTAAAAAAAATAAAAAAAAAGGCATGAAAAAAAGATATTAACAGGAATAACAAATACAAAATATATTTAGTTTTACATAAATTAATCTCTACAAATAATTGAAATTTTGAATTCTTTACAATAAATCCAGTAATTTAAAAAAAAAATAACATCGTTAGAAAAATTAAAAAAAATTATCGTAAAAAAAATAAACTCGGAAATAGAAGTTTTAATCATTACTCAATATCAATAAACAGACACTTTGAGCGATAAAGAATTGATTACAGAGTGTCTGAAACATTTCTATCAAGTTCATTATTTAATCACAACTATAGATTGCACTTCGAGGCTTTCAAGCTCTTTACGTAAGAAAGAAAAGATTCCCAAGCGAATACAAATCCTGCTATTAATCATTGTCCTCACCAATTAAAATCTCATTATCTACATAAGAGAAAAATCTTATCGAGATATTTTATTTACCATAAAAAAAGATTTTTACTCTTTATGCGAATTTTTTTATTTATTTTTGTATCCCCACCTAAAGTCGAATTTTCAAATATTTAATTATTCAATAAAAAATGAAAGGATTTTTTAAGTATTTTTAAATTGCAAACTTTTGGTAGTTGAACTCTTTTCCTTAAGTCACCATTGCGTAGGAAAGCGACTGCAACGAGCAGTCCTTGCGGCGAAATTATTTTTAGAGCTACCCCCATTATTGATTCACCTAAGCTGGAGAGTATATCGAAATACATATGCATCCAATATCTACGATAAGAATTATTATAAATTAACAAGAAAATCTAGCTTAGGTATCGATAATCAATAAATATTTAAGAAAAAGTATTATTCTTCTATTTTATAAACGAAAGATTGTTATTTCAATTTTTTTATCTTTGGGTGACAAGATTTTATTTTACTTTCACCTAAAATACCGAAAAAAAAACAAGTTATCGACTGTTGGTAACTTCAATACCATCAGTCGGTAACTTAGTTACCAGCCGTTGGTAATTAGGTTAAAGCTCTCAGGAACCAACTAAGTCAAGTGCTAAAATTCAATAACCTGTTATTGCATGCAACCCTTATTCAATTATATCACAAAGGGTTGGTAATTACTTTACAAATAGCCGAAAATTGAGTTACATACATTCTCTTGGTATGTCGATTACCATCAGGAGGTAATTAAGTTACCAACCGAAGGTACTTACCATCAGTCGGTAACTAGTTTACTAATTTCCAGCCCAGTTTGTTATTCAATAATCTGTCATCTTAAATTTTAAATGAATTCTTTTCTTTTCAGAATTCATCAGTACCAGTCGATTATGGGGATTTACCACTTGTGGGAAAATGCTGTCCTGTGGGTCAGGTTCTTAGGAAAAATGAAAACTCTAAAGCTTTCTGCTCCACTGCCAATTTCACTAATTTTCCATCCGCCTTGAAAGTGTTTTCGCCACTCTTCAGTGATTTCAACGTGACTGGATTTATGGCCCCTGGAGATCAAAGAAGTCACTTTGTTGCTGTTATTGGCGATCCTTGCCGATATCAAAGGTACTTTAACATCCAGAAAATATAAAATATATATTTTATTTTTTTTTATTTTTCTATTTTTTTTTTATTTTTTTTATTTTTCTATTTCAAATTTTTAAAATTTTTCTATTTTTATTTTTTTTTTAATTTTTTCTATTTTTTCTACTTTTTACCAATTTCTTCTTCTTTTTCTCTTTTCTCTTTTTCTTTCTTTTTTTTTTTTTCATCAATTTTCTTTCCCTTTGCCTTATTAGATATTTTAATCTTCCACCAGTTCTTTTTTTCTATTTTTTTCTTTTATCTTCTTTTTTCGTTTATATTTTTCTTTCATAATCTTCCCCTTCACTTTCCTCAATATTCTTTTCTTTTCTTTTCTTTTAACTGATTATTTTAATCTTTTACAACTTCCCTCATTTTTTTCCTCCTTCTCTCTTTCTTTTTTTTTATAATTTCTTGTTTTTCCTGTTTTCCTCTCATCTTGTTTCTATTTTTTTAATAAATTTCTTTCCTCGTCGCCAAGAATGTCAACCTTTCATAATTTCATTCTCAATAAATTTTAATTTGAATACCATGATCTTTAAAAACCTGGACCAAAAATCGTATTTAATTACTTTCATATGTAAAATATCGTAATGTTAAGGCTTTTTAAATGCCTCAAAGTCTGAAATCCAATATTAGAGGATTTTTATCATATTTAGATATTTTACATATCTAAACGATAAAATCTAAAAACCTTTCCAGAATTTATTTTTCTGGTTTTCGATTAATTCAGAAATTTTCCGTTATAATATATTTTCTAATTTTATTTTGCAAATTCGGAAGATTTTAGCTAAACAACCGAGTAAAGTTATTTGTCGGCATTTCATTTTTATTCTTTTATTCGTTATCGAAATTCTTATCACTGACATTCTGCATCGATAGACTCACTTCAGATATCTAATATTGATAATAGAAGAAGGTGACTTGATAATTTAAAGAATTAGATTCACATTTCTTCAAAGTTCTTATCTAAAATTCTTTGGGCTTGCCTCTGAAGTCAGAATTTTATTTATACATTTTTATATCACTTACGAGTAAATTAACTGATTTTTCAGTCTAATTTAATCAATAAATAACCAGATTTAAAGATTATTTAAATATTTGCAAATTTTTATCTAGAAAAACTTATTTTATATATTTTATTTGTCTTATTTATTTTTATTTATTTTATCTATTTTATTTATTTTATTAAAAATTGTTTAAACTATTAAATTGTAAAAGAGATTAACACTAATAATTTTCTAATTAAGATACATCTTGGAACCAGACGTGATACCAGAAGATAAGCATTATTTATTGCGAAATGGATCGATTTTCGCACCCCATGAGAAGCCACTTTTATTGTCGCCTCGTATTGACTATTGCATGGAAATAGTGGCAGAATTAGGGCTCAGAACAGTTGTCTGTTCTCCAGAAGGTTGGTGCTATTTTTAGACACAATTTAAATTTACCTTGAATAATTAATTTACCATAAAATATCAAATTACAATTTTAATCTTTTATTCACGCCTGAAGTTTAATTATAGAATTTAATAATCATCCTGTCAATCTATCTAGTATATTAATCAATTTTCAGTTTGCATCCTCGTAAAATAAAATTAATAACAGAAAAAGATAAATGACAATAACAGCAATGCTTCTAGAAAATTTAAAATAAAAAGTCCTAAAAGTAAATTTTTATCAATAATAAAAAAAAATTTCTATTAATAAAAAAATATTATTTCAGATCAGGGTTTCGAGACGTCAGACTACCGATTAATAATTTACGCATGTGGTCTTTTAATTTCTGTGCCTTTCTTACTGTTGACGATTGTTGCTTATTGTATCACTCCAAGACTGAAAGACGCTCATGGAAAGGCCCTTTGCCATTATTGTGGCTGCCTTGCTGTGGCTTTTACCACTTTGGCCATTGCTCAGCTTGCCAGCGAGCATATGTGGGATGAAGTCTGCATTTCGATAGGTAAAAATATTTTTTAATTGGGATTTTTCATATTTTAGTTGGGGGTGTTTGAGTTACCAACAGTAGGTAATCTAGTTACCAACAGTAGGTAATATAGTTACCAACCGTCGGTAATCTAGTTACCAACAGTAGATAATCCAGTTACCAGCCGTAAATAATCTATTTACCAGCAGCAGCTAATTAGTTACCGACAGTAGCTGCTTTACATATCAACAATAGGTAACAAGTTTACCAACTGTTGATAGTTTAGTTACCTACAGCCGGTAATTGGATTACGAACAGTGGTTGACCACCGTTGGTAATTAGGTTACCAACAGTCAGTATCTAAGTTACCTACAGATGATACTCAGGTTACCAACCGCTGGTAAATAAATTACCAGCAGTCGGTAAGAAAGGTACTGGTATTAAGAAAAGGTGGAATTGAGCTAATATATATATTTATTTATTTATTTATTTATTTATAATCGAATAATTTTAAATGTTTCAGCTTTCATCATCCAATTTTCGTTCGTCGCTTGTTTCTTCTGGTTAAACGTGATGTGCATTGAGACGTGGCTGCTGATACATCGACGAGTTCACCGTGAAAAATGTTATTGGAAAACCCCACCAAAACGGCTTTTCTGTTATTATTCCATTTGGGCTTGGACCCCACCTGCGATTCTCATCCTTATCTCAATGTTGATGGATCTGAGTCCAACTGTCCCCACTACCTACGTAAAACCCAGTTTTGGGGCACAGAGCTGTTGGTTCAAATGTAGGTATGATTTTAGATAGATTTTTAAGGCCGATTTACCGATCCCTACTTTACCGACATTTTTTTCTGCAAAGCTACGTCTGCATTTATTGATATATCAAATTGAAAATTACTAAAATTGAAGCTAAAGCATTAAGGTACGTTTATCTGGTCCTAAATATTGACATTTATAAAAAAAAAGTTTTTTTCAAAATATTTGAAAATTTTTTTTTTATTTTTAGATTTTGAATTCTTCGTCTTATGCAAAAAATATTTATCTGTCATTTTCGTTGAGTAAAATAGAAAATGGTATTTCGAGCTTAATACTTGTGTCCAACGCCCTTAAAGATTGAATTATACATTTTTAAAAAGAATCTGGTAGCGGAAGAAACAAAATATGAAAAATACAGTATCTTTTATATAGTAGGAAACAAAAAAAATTCCTGTAATCCATTATCTCTCACGAACCTCATTTCAAAGGAATTTCAATTTAGAAAATGTATCATTCGTGAGCCCTAATGGATTAGAGGAAAAAACACTACTTTCCTTAGAAATATTTGTAAAAGCATATATCACTTTTGAAGATCTATCGGTGCTTCCTGTCCCATATTCACTGCTCAAACACACGCCTTGAGAAAAAAATCAATGTCTCTCTATAAAAAGAAAAGTCAACAACCAATTTGCAGTCTTCTCGACTATATAATTCAAGGGAAAATTTTCTGGATTAGAAAATTAATTTTTTTAATAAAGTAACTGTAGACTTCCTTTAAATATCTTTTAAAAATTCTTTGATTCAATCTCTTCCCTAAAAATTCGATTTCCTCATTTTACTCAAAAACTATGAGAAATAGGTATTTTTTCGCTCTTTACAGCAAAGCTTTTTTCAAATAGAAATATGTGTACAGAGCGAAAAATTATATATTCACTATCATTTTTGAGTAAAACGAAGAATTCGAAGTATAACCGGAAGTTGTCACATTTTATAGCAAAAATATTCAAAATAGAGATTTTTTCGCTCTGTACACATAATTGTACTTAAAAATTGAAGACCTGTGCAGAGAGAAAAAACAGTTAATTATAAAAATTTTCAAGTAAAATGAGGAAATCTAATTTTGAGATTATACAACTTGGGTATTTTCTATCACCTTCTAGTTTTCATTAGAAATGTTTAAATAACAATTTTTGAAGTAATTTTCATTCTACTAAAACCTTCGATAATGCATATTCTACCAATTCAAGCAGAAAATTCGTTTTAAGCCCCGCATGTTGTAATTGGAATTAGTGCATACGCCGGATGATTCAAATGCGATTTTAGCTGCATATCAGCGCCCGCAGGAACGCGAAGCCGTAATTACTAATTAATTTCGGAAATCCTGGATAATCTGCTGATAATTATAATAATTCGATTGCCATCATCAGCTACATGCATCAAAGTTCAAAATTAGCAGTCATATGCAGTTTTTCGTAAATTTTGATCGGGATCATAATTTTAGCTTTAGGCAATTTTTTTCTAGAAACACAATTTATTGTCAACGATTTTATTTTAAAAAACATCAAAATTCAAAGAAAAGAACCATCTTTTTCTTTCTAAAAGCTCCTTTTTCTCATTTAGTTGTGAGGTGATTAAGTTACCAACAAACGGTAATTGATTTACCAACTGCCGGTAATTAAATTACCAGAAATCGATAATTAAGTTCAAAATCGTCGGTAACTACGTTACCAATTGTTGATAATTAGCTTAACAACAGATGTATTAAGGCAACACACCGTCGGTAACTGGGTTACCAGCAGTCGGTAAGGAAATGACCAATAACGGTAAATAAATTACCAACAGACAGTAATTAAATTATTATTAGTCTATAATAAAGTTAAAAATCGTTGGTAAACGTTACCATCAGTTGTAATAGTTACCATCAGGTGGTAACAGTTACCATCAGTCGATAATGAAGTTACCAGCAGTCGGTAACCTTTTTAAAAATCCCAAAATAAAAAAATTAATTTCTTCCTTTTGCAGCCGACGAAGAAGCGATGCCCTACTTCTACATCCCAGTGGGAGTCCTCGTAGTAGCAAACCTCATCTTCTTCGCTCTAACGGCCCGAGACGTAAATAAATATCAGCGAGAACTGGACTTGCGGCGCCTGGCTCGAAACGAAGAATCCGATCGCCGAGAACAAAGAATGATTCGTCGATTGAAAAGGACTTTATTCGTTTGTATAGGACTTTTTTTCCTCATGGGAATGAATTGGGCCATGGAGATAATTTCTTGGTGGCTGGGAGGTGACCCGTTAGCTTGGTCAGCCTTCGACCTGGTGAACGCTCTCCAGGGTGTCATCGTTTTTGGCCTCTTCGTCCTCAGGAGACCTATTCGAGATATGGTCTGGTACCAAATTCAAACTCTTCGAGGAATTCCGGCTGATGAGCCAGACATCACTAGCATGGACTTGAGATTATTGCCAATTTTGAATGGTGATGTTGAGACTGATATTCCAACTAGAAATGATCGACGAATTGTCTGAATCTTAGTGTAACATTTTTTTTTAATTATTACTCTTATTTTTTCTATTTATTTATTTTTTTAATATAATTGAACTGCGGTATTAAAAAAAATCAATTAAAATTTTTTTCTGCTATTCTAATTTAAATTTCTTCGATAAATTTAAGTTAAATTGAAATTTCTGATTCAAGATACAAGGAACTCATCGAACTGGTTTAAAACCGCAGTGCTTAATTTATACAATTTACTCCCGCTATTTAGAACGCTACTAATTAATTTATTCTACTGCCTAGAAACCTAGAGATTAATTTTCTAAACGGCAGAAAATGCGATGCTAGTCCGCCGAAAAGAAATCGAATTGAGAGTAAAAATGCAACATTTCGTTCCCTCTTACCGTGATATATTTGTTCGTTTTTTAAAAGGCGAGTCTTACTTACAAAAATAAAGTAACATATATGCATTTTGAATCGCAAAAAATACTTGGTTACATACCCTGAACCGAATTAGCCATTGTTCCACCTTCGGCTCAAATCCCTCTCACAAGAGAGAATCTTCCAGAAATTATTTTCCATTGTAAATATAGATTTTGATATGCTTCCTGACATTATCCTAATTATAATACGTTAATTTAATTTTTTATCGTCGTTTACAAATCTTTGATTTTAAAAGAGTATTTTGAAATTTTATTCCAGTTTTGGTTCCTATTCCAAGATTGGAATAGGAAATTGAGAGAAGGGAGGAATCTTAACCGCCGGTGAAAAAACAATCTCTTTCTCTCTCTTTAACTTTTTACCCTAACTAAAAAGCAATGCAGCTTTTAACTGATTGCTTTTATCAACAATATTGTACAACGCACGCCAAAACGCGTGAAAAACAGGTACTAAATCTTTTTTAAATCCTAGTTTAAGTCATTCTCGGTACGAATATCCTTCATTTTTAAAATAATCGGTAATCAGGTTAGCAACCAATGGTAATGAGATTAACCACAGTCGGTAACTTATCAACAGCAGGTACAGAACTTTTTCAACTCCTAATTGAAATATCTAGTTATAATATTTGTTGAGTATTGAGTAGTACGACGAAATCGACGTAAGAGATTAAAATTTGGATTGAAGACTCTTAAAAATTATCAAATAATAGACAATTGATTCTGAAATTCGATTATTTTGGAAGGATATTCTTTCCGAGAGGAAAAAAGTTAAGTCGTGCTATCGATAATCGAAGTCGCATTGAAGCCGGTGCGCGTCGAATTGACGAAGCAAAACACCCGTGACGAAAGCAAAATCTGGCATCGATAGCGGTTTCTAAAATCATGTGAGCTGCTCTAGACTCGCTTGAGTCTATCTATGATGTCCTGGGAAGGCTTGACTGACCCCCAGGATGCCGATTATGTCCCCACGTTGAGTCACGTAAACGAGACGATACATTCCAGTCGTTCTGATTGCCGTGTCTCCAAAATATAGAGTTTCTACAAGCGTTGTGTTCTGAGATGTCGAGCCAGAATTTTCTGAAAGTTGTAAATAAATGTAAAGGATGATTCACTTCTTATCGAAGTTTAAATACACAACTCAAAAAAAAGAACAAAGTTATTTTAAGAAGTACTATTTTCCACTGGGAACTTTAAAAAGAAGTGAACAATTCTAATATAAAATAGTATAAAATCATTCCAGATAAATATTTTCATTTTTATTTATTTTTCATGTTTGTAGTAAGGTAGAGTCTTTGATAAAATAAGTTAAGTAAATTGTTAACTATTGAGCATAAAAAAAGATAGAAAGAATTGTGTACAAATAAAGCGCTTTACGTACTCAAGATGTTAATTACTTATTATTATTCATAGAATAATTTCATCTGGAATTTTTAGGCAAAATAAAAATTATGGAAAATTGACAAAAAGGAACCATAAAAATTATAGCAAATTCATCTTACCTAGGCCTTTATTAATGTACTCGTAAACGAGATATTCGTCAATACTAGAAAACCCTTCCCTGTAAAGACCAATCCAGTCCCCACTTCCGGGTTTCGTATTGCCCAAAAGTTTGTAAGAAACCGCATTTGCCTCATCTATAAACCACTCTGGAATGTTCAGGAATTCTACCCCTGGAGCATCAACATCCGGACGAATCTTGCAAATTAGAAATTAAATTTTATTATTAACAAAATATAAAAAATTTGTATTCCAATTTTCTCTAGTGATAGGATATCAATATCAATATTTTTTTTTCGATGTCCCATTACTAATTTTTTTTTCTCAATATTTTGTTACATTAAAAACTAAGCTTCAATTTCATCAAAAACATTATCTAATCTTTAAGTAAAAAATGTTATCTTAATTAAACAGAACGCTATAATAATGGTCAGAGATAAGCGCTTCTGATTTTCTCCTAGTAGTAATTATTCCAGTTTTCAATTCAAAAGTTTCCTTTAAACCCAGATTTAAATTGTCTAAAACTGGAAGTCTTCTGCTTTTACAGGAAGAATAAATAAACTTTTTTAAACATTACCACAATATCGAATTCCCCAGTGACAGGTTTATGATCGGATATTACGTAGCTGGAATGACTTTTGTAAGTATGCTGCTCAGCCTTCAGTTTCACATTTTCATACACGTCCGCATTCACTTTAAACAAAATTCTATCCGTCCAGGACGGTCGCCGCCTGTGAGAAAAATCATTTTCAAAATTCATTTAAATTCCTTTGATTTTCAAAATTAAAAAAAACCTTAAAAAATTAAAAACCAGTCTTTATGACTGAAGATTCTACAAATCTGTAGATGCCTTACTTAAAGTCAAAATCCTGGGAGCCGAACTCGTACTTGTAGGTCGGGGGGAAGGAGATTTCCTTCTCGGTGAGTTCCGCGAAAGCTTCTCCACTCGCCATGACAGTTTTGAGCTGATCTTTCGCTAAGAGAACGTCCAATTGATTCTGTCTGACCAGCAGGCTGATGTCGGACGCCGATAGGCCCTCTCCGAGGCGGAAATTTAAATCCCCGATCCAGAAAACGTAGCTGCAGACAACAGGTTACCATTACTGCCGCTATGAAGCTATTCCACGATTGTTTATTCCATCATGAATGTTGAATGTATACAGACTCGTGGTAGAAGATGTTCGAGGTGTCGGAGACATCGTAGACGTGCTCCCTGAGAATCGTGTTGTAATCCGAGACCCGATCTGCCAGGAGGTGGTCGTGGGGTGTCAAGTGGCTGTTGACGAGGCACAAGCTGACACCGTAGAGGTTTAATCTCACGCTAACTGCTCCTTTGTTTCCCTAAAATACTCTCAATCCGTCAGACATAAGCACTTCTATTTAGACTTGAAATTATTATGTCTAGAACTAATTTAAAGTTTAAAATTTTAAATTAAATCTTCAACCTCATTCGTGATCTTACCCACAAGCCTCCAAAACCAGTCTTTGTGTATCGAGATTCGATCGACCTCAACCGATTCAAGTGCTTCCGGAGACAAAAGACATTTAAGACGAGTCCTTGCAACCGTTGCGTCTTGACCTTCACGAAGTCATGATGTTTTAAAACATCCCTAAAAAAGAGATTATTAGTTATTGTTTGCAATTTTTTTAACTGATATACATAAGGAATAGTTGTAGGAATAATTTTCAGGGTTTTATTCTGACCTAAAAGTTTTGGTCCAAGGGTCCTCGAAGAAAATGTCCAGTAACATATTCTGAGGCTGGGATTTTACCTCCTGTAAACTAAAGAAATAATTTTTTTAATTTATAAGAGAGGAATTTTAATCGAAGGATTTTGTTATTAAAATTAAAAGCTTTGGACTCACCCTATTACATATAAATCGGGCGGTTCATGTTCGATGGAATGACTGATTCCGAGCAGCTGGTGAAGTTCTTGCTCTGGGTACTTCGTTGCCACATTCCAGGTCACAAAATATAATCTGGAAAATGTAAAAAGGGCTTAAATTGTGAAATAACTAGTCTTATATTGAAAAAGTGACTTTTAAGGGCGTTGGGTCCAAGAGTTAAGGTCAAAATTCCATTTTCCATTTTACTCAACGAAAATTATATATAAATATTTTTTCGTTCTGTAGCGCTAATCTTTTTTCAAATATAAGACTGCGTACAGAGCGAAAAAATATTTAATTTTGATACTTTTTGCATAAAACGAAGAATTCAAAATCTAACTTGAAAATTAAATATTCTCATTTTATTTAAAAAATATTTGAATTTGATATATTGTCGCTCTATACGCATAATTCTAGTTAAAAGTTAATTAATTATACAGAGGGAAAAAATTCCAATTTTAATATTTGTTAAGTAAAATGAAGAAATCGAATTTTTAGATTAGAAAATGATGCAAGTTCATATATACTTTGTACACATATACTTTTTAATATTTACGCATGCTATATATAAACTAGTATATTTTTTAGCGTGCTGTGTCTGACAAGTAATCAATATCATGTTTTGCATCATAAAACGATTCTAAAGAACTACATAGTTCAAGAATCAATATCTAGTTGAGTTTCTTTTAAAATAGTGACAAGTTTTCAGAAGGCTTCGAACTTCTTTCTTTACTTTTGTCATATAATATAATATAATATAATATAATATAATATAATATAATATCTATTTCATTATTTATATGTGCATTATCTATCTTCCTTTGTAGAAATTAATTTTAAATGTTGATTTTTAAATTCAGGTATGCGCATTCTTTCTTCCTCTTTCAGCACTTATTCCTTTCATTCTTACTTCCCCCTTTCTTTTCAAGTATCCATTTCTACTTTATATTATATTTCACTTTGTTTGGAGATTTCAGAACACCTTTATAATTTTCTTTGTCTTCTTTTCCTTTCTTATCAATTGGTGTTATCTACCCCTCTTTCTATTCTTCTCAGAATCCCTTTTGAAACTTTTTTCCACACCTTTGTAAGTTTTTATTTCCTCCAATACTTTAAATTAACGCTATGAAGAAATATATAATTATAACAGTCATCAACTAAAATGAAGAAATTCAATTTCAAGTTTAGAACTTCCAACCAAGCTCTCCTCACATCTAAAAAAACTTTACCTGTACAATAAAAAAGTACAAGTTTAATATTTATTTATTTTTCTTCAAATAAAACAATTATTTTGACCTGAAAACAAAAAATTAGTAATTATTCGAAACTAAAAATTCTCGAACCCAAATTCCAAGTATTTACCCAGAAAAATTAAACTTTACAGAGAAAGTTGTAGATTTTCACCTTGAATTCAGAATTCGAAAGTAAAAGTAAATTTCTAGAAAGTAGAATTTCTGATGGATCTCAAGACGAAATGAACTTCGACCCAATTTCAAAAAATAGTTACAATTCCAAATATTCAAAAAAGAAAAAAAACTTCCCTGTAAAAAGGCGCCAATCAAAATTGATATTTGTAAACAAAAACAATCCACATGAAATTTTGAATAACACATAGACAATCTGCCAAAAAAGCAACAATGGAAAAAAAAATATTTAAAAAATACAAACCTGAGTAAATTTTGAGGCCCAGCCATCATTCTCGCTCACAGAAAAGACTCTGGACCAAAAAATAAATTTTTTAGTTATTTACGTGTTATCATAAATTACTTTGGAATGACGAGGCAAAATCATTGAACTTTAGCATTCCGATGACCTTTTTCTGAGTTTAAGGCTCGATTCCACACAATTTTCTTACTTTCTTATTGAATATAGTTACACATCAATTATCCACTTTCTGAACACAGCGATTTTTTCTTTTGCTCTAATTTTGTCTGGTTTCTGAGCAGAAGTTAGTCACGATGTCACATCACGTGCACCTGTACTGACAACTGTCAGGAAACTGACATTAAATCCAAAATGGCGTCCACACCTGTTTACACCTTCAACTGTTGCCAACTTCACAATACTATTTTTCTCAATTCTTCAGGTTTTGTTTTTTAGTCTAATTCTAAATAAAGGATAATTAATTAAATATCACTGTTTTATGTAAAAAAATAATTCAGTTTTTACTTTTGTATTATATACCTACAAAAAACGAAATTAATATTTTAAATTAGAAAGATGAAATCAGTAAAACCAAAAACAAACCAGCTGGCAAAAAGCAGTGACGTAACTAATTGACGATGAAAGTATCAAATTCGAAATAAACTCAAAGCAGACTCAAAGAACGTAGGCATTTTAAGAAGATGTACTAAATCTAGAAATTCCTGCTCCTCCTTTCACAGTATTCACAATTGTAAATTATAATTTAATAATTCTTTGAAAAAAAATTATAGTTCCTCCGACCACAACAAAAGTTACGCTCCTGGAAAATCGTTGAAAGTGATTTGGTTCGCAAGGCGCGAAATTTAAAACACAGAAACTTTTAAATATGATTTGTAAGAGAAAGTAAATTGTTTATTTTTAAACTGATGCAAAAACACTTTTGGAAATTAATTATTTTATTAGAGGATTTGACTTCTTTTTTTAATAATTGTGTTATTTAAGCTTCTTTAAAGAAAATGATAACAAACAAAAGATTGAGCTTAGTTTGGCAACACTGAGGTTCAAGTTCTTTCTATTGACAGACCTGATTTCTCACACGTGGTCACGTGACAAACTTCAGATCGTACCACGTTTCTGTTCATGTTGTCTCTTGTCGTAACAACATTTGCATTATTTCTCTGGCAGAAGTGACAGTGCATTGACATTTCCTTGTTCGGTTTCAAGTTCTTGACAGTTATCGAGAAGGCTTGAATTACATTCGGCCTCTCTGTGGCTTTCCATAAAATAATCAGCATAACTGACAGAAATTGAATGACAGAATGGTAATTAAACCTTTTTTTTCTATAGTTGAGTTTTAAGCAATGAGTTTCCGTCGAATTTTTTTTCGTGAAACCTCCCAAGGCTTCTGTTTGTAAAATTTCGAGTTGTTTTTCTTTTTCTAATAATTTTGACAAGTTTTTTTCTTTATATGGAGAAACTTGTCCGTATATAAAAAGTTTTTTTATTTTTCTCCCGGAAGAAAATATGGTAAGGCGAATTTGATTTGCAATTTTTTTTATTGATTCCAGCTTTAAAATTTAAGGAATATCACGTGAATTTACGAAATTTAAAGAAATTTCACCAAATTTTGAAGGATATTAAAGGCATTTTAAGGAATTTTAGGAAACTTGGAGATTCCTGAAATTAGATAAAGAATCAAGATTTTATAATTCAAGAATTAAAGATTTTCAAATGTTCTTTCAAATATACGACTGCATACGGAGCGAAAAAATGTTTAATGTCGATATTTTTTGCATAAAACGAAGAATTCAAAATTTAATTTTAAAAATGAATATTTTCATTTTACAAAAAAAAATATTTGAATTAGATATTTTCTCCCTCTGTGCGTATAATTCTAGTTAAAAATTGATTAACTCTACAAAGAATTTGAATTATTAATTAAAAAATTTTTCTATTGATTCTACAATCTAGACATTTTTAAAAATCTTTGAAGAAAACTACAAATTTTTTTTAATTGAGCTCATGTCAGTGAAATTTTAGTCTTAAAGATAAATCGAGAACACGGTCAAAGGAAGTCCTTGAATTTAATAATATTATTAACAAGTAATTGCATTATTTAATGAAAATTAAATTTTTCTTTATGACTCCATCAATACAACTATAAACGTAGTTAATTTTGAAAAAAATCTAACAAACACTATTTTTTGTAACCCAAAACACAAGTAGTAATTGTTGAATTTATTATAAAATATAAGGAAACATTTTTTATAAATATAATATATATAATTTTTGAAAATGTGTAATCTCAAAATTTTCAGACGAGGTGACGTTTAGTTCTGCCATGCGGAACAGATCAATAGCTTTCGTACTCATCTCACTGTTTGTATGGGGTGTTATCACCTATTTTTTATTTCTTGATCGACCGATCGGCAAGGAACAGGACAAGGTAAATTCTTTCTTAAAGATAATACATAATAATATAGTAAAACACTATGTAATTAAAAAATTCAAAAGTAAAATTCCTTTCTTTCAGAATAAACTCTCCAATCAAATTACGAAATTAGAACAGGCAGTAAGACACCAAATAGCAATCAACAGAGAATTGTTGAGGCATATCGGAGACCAGAGTTTGTCAAAAAGTAAATATAAAAACAATACTGCAAAAAAAGTATCACAATTTTTTAATTCCCTATTATAAATTCTTTTATTTAATTTTTTTTCAGAACTAGAAGCAGAACCGCCGGAAGTCAAAGACACTCGAGAAGATCCGATTAAGAATTATGTCGCAAAAGCAGGAGAGAGAAAGCAAGAACCCGAGGAGGATAAACCTAAGCTTGTAATTATTAACAATTTAATCATTATAAGTTTCATGTTGTTCAATTTTTCTTGAGGATTTCAAAAAGATTTCAAAAAAAGGAAATATGAATAGAGACTACCTGTGATGACTGCATGCAGTATTATTATATTTAAATTATCTAAATTTACACGTGATATTAAATTTCTAGAGTCTCGATGAGAAGACACAAAAGAAAACTTTGCCGGACGGCTCTCCGATAATAGCAGTTCTAGTCTTTTCCTGCAACAGAATTACCGTCCAAAGGTGTCTGGATCAATTGATTAAACTCAGGCCAAACGCCGATCAGTTCCCGATTATTGTGTCCCAGGATTGCGAACATCAACAAACAGCCGACATTATTCGAAGCTATAAAGATCAACTCCTTCATATTCAACAGCCGGATCAGTCGGACATCGACATTCCCGTGAGGGAGAAGAAATTTAGAGGCTATTTTAAAATTGCTCGTCATTACGGCTGGGCTTTGAATCAAGTCTTTGTGGAATTCGGATACGAAACAACGATCATTGTTGAAGGTAAACCTTTTGATGTGAAAGACTTTAAGAATGAGAAATGCAGTCATTTCCAGTTTTCAAACATGTTTAATTTATTTTCTAGACGATCTTGACATAGCGCCAGACTTTTTTGAGTACTTCCTGGGTACATATCCCCTGCTGGTCTCGGATAAATCGCTTTGGTGCGTGTCGGCTTGGAACGACAACGGTAAATCAGGCTTGGTTGACGAACACGCACCGCATTTACTTTATAGAACAGATTTCTTCCCCGGTCTTGGTTGGATGCTGACGCGTGATTTGTGGCTTGAACTGGCACCCAAGTGGCCTAGAGCGTGAGTATAATCAATAACTTTATATTAATTGAAAAAATTTCAAATCTCGAATCAATTATAAAAAAATCGGTGTTTTTATAAATATTAATACAGATACTGGGACGACTGGATTCGACAACCCGAGCAGCGAAAAAATCGAGCCTGTATTAGGCCAGAATTGTCGAGGACGAGGACTTTCGGCAAAATTGGTGTCAGCAAGTGCGATATTTTCTGCAATTATTTTTTTAATTTATTTTGTAATTTTTTTTTTGTTAGTGACCAATCTTATCTTGTGACTTATTTCAGCGGACTCTTCTTTGAGAAGCACTTGAAGTTTATTAAGCTGAATGAGCAATTTGTGCCTTTCACAAAAATGAATTTAACTTATCTTTTAAAAGTAAGTTTGAGTTTTTTTTTTAAATTCTTTGTTGTAAAGTACTTGTGATAAAAATCGTGATATCGAAATTATAATTAAATGTTCATATTTTTACAGGATAATTACGACATGGCTTTCGCGAAGGAAGTCTATCAATCGAAAGTGGTTAGCTACTCAGAGTTGAAAAGCGGAAACATAGTTTCGCCAGGTCCTGTTAGAATTCCTTATTACACTCGCCAAACGTACAAAAGTACTGCCAAAATGCTCGGCTTGATGGATGACTTCAGGGTAAATTACAAAACTTTTAATTAGACTAGTTCTTTATTCGGTGTAATCAATTTTAAACAAAATTTTAACGCTAAAAAATTTTTTAATTTAGAGTGGAGTTCCCAGAACCGGATATCGAGGGGTTGTCACCTTTTTCTACAATAAACGCAGAGTGCACTTGGCGCCCGGCGCAAACTGGAACGGATACGATATCACCTGGAGCTAACACATAATTCGTCGATACTCCAGAGATCTTTAGCGACTTTTATTTTGATTACGTTAATTTCACCCAGCATTAAAGTCGCCGCAATCGTCAGAAACTTTGAAGCGTTTCGATTTTTATTTAATATTACTGAAGTGCAGTTTAAAAAGCCAAAGACAAAGTTGCCAGCAATTTTACTCTAGTATATTATTATATTATATTATAATCTCTGTATTATATCGAATTATTATTGAAACGACTGTGAGAAACGTGGTGATTTTAGTGGTGGGTCGAATGTGCTACTTTACCTCAAAGTCTTCGTATATTTTCCGTTATTTTGTTCGACGGAGTGCGTTTAGTCAGTTGTAGATAGTTTTAGTATTTCGGATTATGATTCGGTTGACTAGTATCAAGTAACAATACGTCGAGTGCCTGAAAAATCTTAACCCACCGTTTTTCCCTGTAAATAACTCGTTAAGCTTTATATGATAATTTTCACGACTTGTCAAACTTGTTTCTGAAAAACTTGGTCCTCTGATTTCTCGCTCAAATCAGAGATTACTTCCAATTTAATACCTATTGATTCTCTGTGAGATTTTTACTTTTCAACTTTTTTCTCTGAGGATCTTAAGCCTGTATATATGAGTGTAAATAATTTATCTTACAAACATAGAAGAAGCCGTCGATCGAGAAAAAAGATATAGTGACGAGAACTGATTTGTCTCTCTCGACGAAATCGACGACATTCTAGCCGATCTAAGTGGAATTTGAAATTCCGAGTTTAGATGTTTCTGAAACAGTTTAAAACTAGAGTCCATCCCTCAATTTTTATAAAAATAATATTCCTCAACTAGTCTTCCTCCTTTTACTTCTTCCACAGAGAAACTCTTTAAGAACTTAATCCCTGAAATCCGAATGCCACATTTTATTTTTCTATTTTCTATGGTCCCTTTGTAAATGCCACCAATCAAATAAAAAGTGCATTTCTCTCGCTTGATCGTAGCAGTATTTTTATGTGTTTACAAGTAAATCGTGTCTTCGAGTGAGGATCTGTAAAATGCGACATTTTCAGTGAGACACTTTTTTCTTTGTTAAATACTGTGTGTACATAAAAATAAAGGCAATTTAAAATTTAAGGTCTACTATTGGGTTCGAAAGAGGAGGTTTTTGATTTTAACAAGTATGCCTAGACAAGTCCTAGGAGAGTCCTGTACAACGTCTATAAAAGATTTCGCCATTTTTTCTCCTCACAAAAAAAAGGCTTATCTTCAAAATTAGATTTCTTCATTTTACTTAACAAATATTAAAAATTGAATTATTTCCCTTTGTGGAATTAATTAATTTTTAACTAGAATTATGCGTATAGGCGATAATATATTAAATTCAAATACTTTTTAAATAAAATGAGAATATGTAATTTTCAAGATAGTTTTTGAATTCTTTGTTTTATGCAAAAAGTATCGAAATTAAATATTTTTTCGCTCTGTACGCAGTCTTATATTTAAATGAAGAAGAAAAACTTAGGAAGCTCCAAACTGTAATTGCAACATCCAGCGCCGAATTTAAATTTAAAGGGGACCTGGACACTAATACTATGGGGGCCCCTTGTAAGGAATTTAGAATTACAAATTACACAATATCTATTGCATATTTTTTAAATTTATCACAATTTATCCATGCCGAATAGGTATAGGATACCCAAAATGTGGTGAATGTGGAAATCCTAGATGTCCACCATGAGTAGGTGGAAAATGTGTAGGATGTTGAAGATGTTGATAATGTGCACTAGGTCCATGGTATTCAACATGTCCAGGAAGTCCACGATGTGCAGAAGGTTCAGGATGTGCACCAGGTAGATGATGACCAACTACAGAATGGTCACCAGTTACTTGGTGACCAATTCCAGGATGTGCACCATTTACATGATGACCAATTCCAGAATGAACACCATTTACACGATGACCAATTAAAGAATGGTCACCATTGACATGATGACCAATTACAGAATGGTCACCATTTCCTTGATGACCAACCCCAGAATGTCCACCATTTGTATGATGTTGATGTTCCCCCATTCCATTTTGTGGAAAACCTTGATTTCCAAAACCTCCTCCATAGGCTCCCATTCCCCCACCCATTGGTACCATCGGTACCATTGCTCCCAATGCTCCTATTACATCCATTGCGGTCATCATTCCTTCCAATCCTCCCATTCCTCCAGTTGGAGGAGGAGGAGGAGGGGGTGGCGGAGGAGGAGGTGGTGGAGGAGCTCCACCTCCAGCTGATCCCGAACCTCCTCCGTCTCCTCCAGTTCCATCTTTGGAACTTCCAGCTGATCCTCCATCTGTACTATTTCCACCTGTTGCAGATCCTGTGCTATTTCCCCCATTATTTCCACCTGATCCAGCAGATCCAACTTTAAAAAAATTAAAAATCAATTAAGGACGTCACTACATAACAACAATTGAATAGTAATAAACAAAATAAATAATTCAAATTTTTTCTTAAAAATATTTCTTTTGAAAATAATTTAAGGGTGTTGGAGTCAAGTTTTAATTTAAAAATTCGATTTCTTCATTTTACTCAACAAATATTAAATTTGGAATTATTTCCCTGGGTGGAATTAATCAATGTTTAACTAGAATTATGCGTACAGAGCGAAAAAATATTTATCTATAATTTTCGTTGAGTAAAATGAAGAATGGAATTTGGGTCCAACGCCCTTAATAAAATCTGTAAATTGTTAAAATAATCCTAAATCCTATAAAATTAAGTTAATTTGTATTGATGTATATTAAATCAAAATAAATAAAATATAAATAGAAAATAAAAATATTCAATATTAAGTCTTGCATAAAAGTGTTTTTAAACAATATTACTAATATTATCAAGCAAATGATAATATTAATACATACCGATCAATATGTTGAAAAGAAAACAATTACAGACCAAAAGAACAATAAAGAACTTCATTTTTCTCGGATATCAAGAAATGATTACAATATAAACTTTCTTTGACTTTTAATGAAAATTTTTCAACAAGTTTCTGTTTCAAATATACTTCTATTATTGCTTTAGTCTGTACGAGAACCTAATGTACATATTTGTTTATCTATAAAAGTCGAGGATATCTACGTGTAATTTTTTATTATTATTGTCGGCGTGATTAAACAGTATATGACCAAATTCGTGATGAAATTTTAAAAACACATTAAATTCGTTAAATAAGATAATAACCAACTTCATCTTTCTCAATATCGGAGAAAAATACTTTTTTTGGAATCGCTGAATCTGAATCCGGGGCTATTTTGACCTTGGTATGAAAATGTTTTGCTAAGGTCTTTTTCATCCCATCATTAATTGCATCGTTTACTTGATAAATTCTTCTATTCTATTTTTAGCTCGTTATCGACGTTATTCAACAATTGACGACCTATCAATCTGCTATCTGGAATATTTGCTTCAAATAAATCGATGACAAAGTACTGTTACTCTTGCTCTCTTCTGTTTATATTTTCCTATTGTAAACCTTGGTCATTTTCTTAGAATACATTCCACAATAAACTCAATAAATTGTGTTTAGAAACAGAGTATATTTAACATTTTGATGAAGTCTTGTACAAAAAAAAAATTATTACTTATTTTAAATGATAATAACAAAATAAATGAGAATCCTTCGTAAATAAAAAAAAATTATAAATACTTTAAAAAATATTGTCTTTTGTATTGGTAACAGAAACCGACCACATAAGGGTCTCAGTCTCTCGTACAGACTATTACATTAAGCATGAAGATTTATATATAACTTGTAGAATTCATATTTCACTAGTAGATTTGTACTTAATTTATAGTAATTGCACTTCACATTCGGATGATGCTTTTAATGCTATATGAATCATGTGATGATTACATGTTTCTTGTGAATGTGATGGATGAGTTAACTAATAATTAATGTAATATAAACTGTGAAATATTAATTCTTTTCCTAGAGAGGATACAACCTCAGATTTCAGGAACTTGACACCCTATAAAAACATCTTCTCGCAATTATCGAACCACTTTGCGAGATTCGTTGGCAATTTCGAATTCAGTCGTTTAATTACAGACCAGGCAGCAACGTCGGCGATAGTAGGTTCCTTCTTATTCAAAAGCCAGGGACCTTCTTTTAAATGATTGCCTAAATTTGAAATTGTTGCCTGGGCTTCTTTCGGTGATTGAAGAGGCAAAACATGGCACAGGTCGAGTACCGAGTTAATTAGATTTGCCTCCATCGGATCGGAATTTTCGTAGTTGTGCATTTCGATGCTTCGGCATAAGTATCTTAGGAAATTCACTTCTCCAAATATCGTACAACTCTTTACGTCGAGTTTCAGTTGCACATCTGGAACTGTAAAGAGAAGATTAAAAAAATTGTATTGCATATTCGTTTTATTAAACTGTAAACTTATATCAATTACTATATTTACCATCTTTCCAGATTATTTTCAAATCGATGACATTTTTTTCAGGGGTGTGTTCAGTCTTTCGAGGTACAAATTCAGGAACAGTTCCAGTGAAAGTAGAATGGACATGAGTCTGAATTTGAAATACGCTATCGCTCCAGAGTTTTGACAAGGCTAAGACGGAAAATGGCCTATTCTTTGGACTCGTGGTCAAAAAGGCCTCGACATTCACTGGCTTCTGATAAATAAATAAGTTGTATTAATTGTAGAATCTTTGATTCTTGCAATTGTAATCATGTTTTTATGTTTAATAGTAATTAAATTAGGTATTATTAAGAATTGTAAATATTGTTTACCCCAGGAACGACTTCGGCACGCGGTTTTGCACAATCCGTTGGTTTGATACGGTCACATAGTGTGAAGATTTGTTGTTGCAATCGGCTAAGTTGGTCTAAAATTTCCTCCTGTTTTACTACCAAAGCTGATACATCCGGAAGAGGCTCCTGAAAATGGAATTCGTATATTTAGAATAAGAATGAAAATTATAATATTTAAGCCCAAAATTCTCAAAGCTTACTGTATACTATAAAGTTATTTATTTATTTTCTTTTACAGTTTCCTGTAAGGTGACCTCCAACTCAAGTCAAATTTAAATTGAGAATTCAAACTGAAGTTTAAAATTTTCAAGAGAATTCAAAGAACTTTACAGGATTTCAAGATATTTTAAATGATTTTAAGAAACTTTAAAGGAATCTAAGAGATTTAAAATTATTTCAAGGGATTTCATACAATTTCACTTTGAAATGGCTTTAAATCATTTAAAATCTCAAAAAATCCGTTAAATTATCTTAAAATTGTTAAAATCCTCTTCAATCTCCTAAAGATCTTTGAAATTCACCGAAAACCCTTTAAAGTTTCTTAAAATCCCTTCAATTATTTTATTTATTTATTATTCCTTTCTTTAAATATCTTAAAACCCTTCGAAATATTTTGAACTCTCTCGCAACTCTCAGAAGCTTTTTGAATTTTTTTCATTGCCAATCCACTATTTATTTTCCACTTATTCTCCGATCCTTAAATAATATTCTGACGTGTGTGTAAACTTAAATTTTCTTCTCTGCATGCGTCAACATCATAACCAAACTGTATTTTTCTGGGTTAGTTTTGCGTTTGTATGGTTATACAACGGTATTTTCACGATCGAGAATTTTCTCTACAAGCCGTGTCCTAAACATCCATCTTGTCAAATATCTCCGATTTCCCTCAAGAAAATTCCCAGTTAGCATTAATTCCATTTTTCTCAGTAAAGTTAAACTTATTTTTTCCCTATTCTGAATTCCTTCGTCTAAAAAAATTGGGGGGGTGGACATCGATCAAGCAAGAACCACATTCTCGGTCGATCACGATTAGTGTTCGTGAAAATTTCGTGCTGGCAAAGCCTCATCAGTTTGTCAAAGAAAATTGAAAAAAACAAGGAATTTTAATTCACAAGCGATGGAGACTTATTGCCACGTGAGTATTTTGAGCCAGTAAAAGAGTTGGGGAAAAACTGGGGTAATGGGGATTGAAAATATAAAATGAAAACCTTTAAAAAGTCGGTAACCTTGTTGTCTAAGAAATCTTGGAGTGAATCCTGTCCAGATGAATGGTGTCCGTTTTGGTGAATAGCCTCGTGAAAATTTTTCATCGCGTACATCGGACTTTTTAACTCTAATGGAAGATCAAAATCCACTATTGGCTTCATAGCGTACATCTTCTTTGATTCACTCATTTTTTATAGCTAAATAATACTCGAGAGATCACAAAAAACACTTCCTGATTTTGGAAAATACTAAGCGCATCGAGTTTTCTTTATTCTGTGAAGAATTCACGAGCGGCCATTATGAAATTTGGCTTTTCAGTTTTCACACGAAATTAGAAACGCCACGAGAAGGTGGCGCTGAGGCGCTTGGGAAATTTACTACGCTTGTCATATGAAATTTTATTTGAAATTTAGCGGGAAAAGATTATTATTTTGAATCTTCTAAAATTTCGAAATATATATTTAATTTATCGAAATTCTTAAGCTTTTCTGAAATATTTACTTAATCAAGATCTTCCATTATTATTACATATTATTATTATCGATTAATTATTATTATTATTATTATTATTTCGAAGCTTTAAAATCTTTTCGATTATTATTATTGTTATCTGTATTATTAAAAAACCGTTCTTCGTTTATTCTATAAGCATGTGATAACATATTATAATTTAATAACGCAAAGTATTTATTCTTAAAAAATGTCAATTATAAATTCTTTATTTAATAACTTCTTCAAAAACCGCGCCAATGCGTCATCTTAATCTAGACCAATCCCCGCTCGGTTTATAATTGAACCCCCTCCCCATTGGTCTCCCATCATTCTCAACTTTCTCGAAAAAAATCGCGCCATCTGAAAATTATCATAAATTTCTCCACTTCAGAAAATTCCCGAGAATTTTACCCACACAAGATCTCAACAATTCTTTGCAAAAAATTGCAAAACTAAAAACGCAAAAATCTCGGAAAAATACATCCGGCAACACTGGAAGACTCTATAGTCAGTTGCATCACACAATAATTTCCCAACATGAGAAATTTCATCAATTCTCCTGATTAAAATATCAATAATATTATTTTCCCCAAAAAGATTATTTTTCCAAAAAATTTCGAATTAAATCTGCCTCCGGTTCATTATGATATTATTACGAGTCTCATTTTTCCGGCGGAAAAGACTCTATATGTTTAATTGAATATGGCGGTTCCTATTTGGTCACGTGACCACCAAGAATGCAACTTGACTCTAAAAAAACTATGGCTAAAGATTACGAATAATCCGAAGAGAAACTACAGTGCATATTTTAATAATTTGCAAAGTCAGATTATTCGGGCTCGTATTTAATATCAAAAATCCTCCCGAATAATTTTTTCCCTCTTGATAATTCGAGGCGCCAACCGTCCTTTTGAATTTCACTCTCCCAAGTTGGCATCACTCGCTCCATCTAGAAATCCAAGATGGCGAGCACTCAGTAGAAAAGTGCCAGTTGCTAATTGTCAAGAGACGTATTTTCTTCTCTCAAGTCTTAAATCGATACTCTCTTAAAAAATACTACATCAAACTTGAAAAATTCGTTTCGGAAAAGTGTAAAAGTCGACGGAAAAAAGTGTCTTTCACTGAGATGTCAAAATCGTGAAACGTAAGTGGTGTCCTCTGTGCAAGCTTCTACAGAACTAAGGTTAGCTTTTCTTCACATATCCGAATTTATCGAATTTTCATCCTTCCCAAAACGAAATTTCACCTTCCAACTGAAAAAACTTCGATACCTCCAAAAAAATGAAATTAATATAAAAGCATGGTTAGAATTGCATTTTTACTCAGAGGTTAAAGACGCCACCTTCCGCTAAAACGTCAGAAGTTGTTTCTGTAACGACCTCTCTGATTGGTCGTCACTTTTGTTTCTCCTTTCTCTCAAAATAAATAATTTTTTTCAATAAAACACATTCTCAAATTCCCCAAAAGTGAAAATCAGATCGGGAAAAATAATGTAGGTGTTAATTTCCCGAAAAGCGTGAAAGAAGCGTTAAAAAAGTGTTTTAATTCTCTTGAAAATCGAGAGCGGGGGTGTCATGGCGACCATTGCATCAGCCAATGAGAGCATTACTCTCTAGGCTTATAGAATTCACTCGTCTGTCGTCGGAAACGCGTCGCTGGGACTCTTTGGCAGCTTTTTTTCGTGAATTCGGTGTCAAAAGTTGGGCCTTTTTTCGAGAAAGTTGGCGCGGAAAAGTGGTGATATATTAACGTGAAAAGGGTAAATCGGGAGTGGCGAGAAAGTGAAAATTCGATGATGATGGTCGTCGCCAGGGTCACGTGATCGAGATTTGGGGAGAAATGGCGCAAATCAGGGATTAAAAAAGATGGGAAATGTTTCGATGTGGGGATGACAGTGTTATTTGTTTACAATGAGGCCCTCTGCACGTGTTAAGTGATCGTGTTGTGACTTTTTTGTTTTTTGACAGTTGGAGTTACAAAATGACGGGCAGGGGCGGAAAAAGAAGGGGGCGACCCCCAAAGTCGGTCGTAATGGAGAGGCCGAAAAAGTTCCAGTATCATTTGATGAAAAAACCGAAGTATTTGCAAAACAAAGGCACCGAGACGCCTTCCAGTCAACCGAGCACGCCGACGATCTCGAGAGCATCGTCGCCGGTCGAAAGCGAGGAAAGCAGAAGAAGCACAAGGATAAAAAAGACGAGAGGAGCCCGGGATAAGCACTCCAGAAAAGGTAAGCATTTTTTAGGGGTTGATCACTTTTTTAGGGGTAATTGAATCTTGAGGGGGATTCGGATAAAATGTTTAGGGTTAGTGGATGAGAATTGATGTTTTTGGAACGGGGTCATTTTTTTTTTAAGTTTACGCGGAAAGTTTTTAGATTATTTTAGAGATTTTCAACTTTTTTATCATAAAGCAAGAATGGATACTTGCATTATTATTGTTGTTATTCTTGTTATTATTATTATTTAATTGGAGTCGTAATTATAAATCTAACTTTAAAATTCGATCTTTTCGTTCTACTCGAAAAATACAGGAACTATATCCTTTTTCTTAAGATAGATTCACTTCTTTTTTAAATTGAAAAGTTTGTACCAAACGATAAAATGTGTAATTTAAATATTTTGTGAAATATTAGGATTTGAAAGTTTATAGGGAAATTGCGTAATTCTTTATTTTGTAAATTAATTAATTTAACTTATAAGAAATACACAATTAGTTATTTAAATTAAACCTAATTTTGTAATTTTAAACATTTCCAAAGCAGATTTTGCTGGAATTTCATTAAACTCCTTGTAATTAGTTAAAATACCTGAAAATTCTTTCCAACTCCTCAAAATCATTAGAAGTTTCTTTAAAAAAATCTTCGAAAACAAAAGGTTCAATTTATACAAAATGGATGTGTCCATTGAAGATTTTATAATAAGAAATTAAGTAGCTAAATAATTAATTAAGTTAAAGATTGATTAATTAATATTATTTCAGGCGGACACTCAGCAGGCGCTTATCAGCGTCGAGGATACAATACAAACGTCGATTATCACGACTCCGAATACCATTATGGTTCCGATTTCGGTGACGAGTCAAGTGAGAAGAGTGAGGTGGAGGAAGATCCGATTCAGTCCGACGAAGATTCCTCTGAAAGCATTGAGGAACCAGATCCCTCGAGCGACAGTGACTTCTCTCTTTCCAGTTTCAGTACCACGAGTGGAACACCTCGCAAGTCCCTTCTGGGTCAGCAAAGACCCCCAAGTCCTGAGCCACTCTGGCTTCAAAATCGCGAGCTCCCGCCGCTCAACCTTCCCAAGTCCTCCGACGATCTTCTCGTCCCCAAGGAGTTCGTCATGCCCTCTCTGTCGATTTATGAAGTCCTCAGACACTTCCAAACCCTCGTGAGACTCACGCCTTTCAGATTTGAGGACTTCTGCGCTGTACTCGTCTGCGAAGATCAGACTAATCTACTTGCTGAGATTCACATTATGCTCATCAAGGCCCTCCTCAGAGAAGAGGACTCGCAGCAAACGCATTTTGGACCTCTGGACCAAAAAGACTCGGTGAATGTCAGTCTTTATTTTGTCGATCCCATGACCTGGCCGGAAGTTCTCCGTTCGTATGTCGAGAGTGACAAGAGCTTCGATCAAAATATTCTGAATATTTTATCCACTTGTGAATATCCATTCACGTCAATAGACAACCGGATCAAGGTTCTTCAGTTCCTGACTAATCAATTTCTGATCACGAATCCTGTGCGGGAGGATCTTCTTCATGAAGGTATTTCTTCTTCTTTGGTATTAAGTTCTTTACAGAATTCGAAGTTGAGGTTCTAAGATGCTTAATACAATTTTTTATTTTGTAGGAAATGTTCATTATGACGATCACTGTCGAGTTTGCCACCGTCTTGGAGATTTGCTCTGCTGTGAAACGTGTCCCGCAGTTTTTCACTTGGAATGTGTGGAGCCTCCATTGGTGGATGTCCCAACCGAAGATTGGCAATGCAGTTTATGTAAAGCCCACAAAATCACAGGAGTCGTCGATTGTATTCCTGATGTTGAGAAGAAAGGAATACTCTGCAGACAGGAACATCTCGGATTCGACAGACATGGAAGGAAATACTGGTTCCTTGTCAGAAGAGTTTTTATGTAAGCTTCAGTAATCATAGGTCGAAACCTGGTTACCCTTGAAATCTTATTAATTGCAAAAGAAATCTTTTAAAATCGTTTGAAATTTTTCCAATTCAATTTGATATCGAATTTGCGTTGAATTTTATTGAATTCGCCTTGACTTGATAAAAGTTCTTTTCATTTTCTGAGAATTCTTTTAACTTCTAAATTTTTTGGAATTCTTTTGAATCTCCTGAATTCTTAATTTAAATTTTATTGACTTGAATTGAAGGTCAACGTGCACTTATTTCTCACCCATTTTTATGAATAAATATCAACTTCTCACCTTTCTTAATGTTAATATGGACTGTTATGACTAAAGTGTGCTTTTGAATTTTGAATTTTCAATTCATGTATGTAACATTGTTCATTTAATTTGATTTAATTTGATTCTGTTTCAGTGAAAGCGAGGAAGGCGAAGTTTGGTACTACAGCACGCCTTTACAATTGGAGGAAATGATCACGGCTTTGGATAAAAACGAAATGGAGGTTGCGCTTTATCGCGAATTGTCGGATTATAAGGAAGAAATCGTCCGCCAGATGGAAATTACAGAAACACTTACGAATCAGATCAAGGGCAATAAAAAATCGTACCTTGAACTCGAAAATGGTAAGTAACTGGTTTAAAAATTCTTAAAGGCTAATCCTTCAATTTTTCATATGAGATGCATTGAAAAACTTCGGAAAATCAAATTAACAAATTGCCAACACAGATTCTAACTATTAAAAATTATATTTCAGCGCAAATCCTGAAACAGAAAAAGGAACGCGAGGAGCGACTGGAGAAGGAAAAGGAGGAAAAGCTGGAAAAGGAGCGCCAGGAAGCGGAGGAAATGGTCCGTAGAATACACGAAGGCACCGACTCGCTAGAAGAGCGTCTCGCTGTCGTCTCGGGTCAAAGCGAGGACAAGGAGAACCAAAACACAACTCTGACTCCCCAGCAAGTTCCTGAGGCCGTCGGAGAAACTGTGGAAGTCGAGGGCGAGTCCGAATCCACCGGCGACCTCGCAAAAGCCACCAAAACCCCTTCGTCCTCCTCTGAGGACGTCGAGGAGGAACCAATGGATACCGACGACGGCGCCAAGGTCACCAAAGACGGTAAAAAGCACTCGATTGTCACCAGATCCAAGACCGGGTCTTTGACTCCTCGGACCTTCAATATGGACGACCTGAAGCGTCGAAACAAAGAGGAACAGGATCGACTGATCGAAGGCGACGGCACTCGTCTCACGAGACAAAAAGCACATCAAATCGCTACCGGAACTCATCTTTTTAAGCTCGGAATGGACAATAACTTCAAGTCTTACGTCAATCAATACACAACGAATGCCATTTCATTGAACAAACCACAGAGAAATGAAGAGAGGGACAAGAAGAGACACCTCTCTCATAAATTCTCCCTCACTCCCCTGTCGGAGTTCAAGTGGATCGGTACTTTGACCGGAACTCGAGCTCTGCTTGTCTCGACCTTGAGGCAGACGATTTTGCAGTTAGAGAGTAATATTCAGGCTCCTTTTATGCACACGAACTGGCCTCTGCTTCGAAAACCCTGGACGAGTGCAGTCGGTACTTGCGTAAATCCGCGGGATTTTGCGAGAGCTTTGATTGTTCTGCAGGCTTGCATTAAACCTGTCGTTTTTGCGAATGTTTGGAACGAGCAGCTCGGCCATGTGAAGTTGAAGAGGGTGACAGCTCTGGAGCGTGAGGAGAAGAAGAGGCTGGACAAGAAGGAAAAGAAGGAGAAGGAGGATGAGGAGGAGAGGAATCGATTGACGTATAATTTTGTGAAGTATACTTTGGGATTGAAGCATCAGATTTGGAAGCAGAAGGGAGAGGAGTACAGAGTTCATGGCCAGTGGGGCTGGCTGTGGATCTCGGCGAGTCGGAGGTTCAAGGCGGCGGTTAGTAAGCCGGGGCTGAAGGCTGGCCCGCAGAAGATCATGGTCCAGATTCGGGATCAAGAAGGAATCAAGATTCTGGCACTGGATCCCCCGACTTATGAGTTTTTGAAGAGTGAGTATTGCGAGCCCAAGGAGGAGGTCAAGAAGGAGATTAAGGAGGAGAAGGAAGAGAAGGAGGAAAAAGAGGAAAAGGAAGAAAAGGAGGAAAAGGAGGAGAAAGAGGTGAAGGTGAAGAGGTGCTTGAGGAGTAAAAAGGATCAGAAGAAGGAAAAGGAAAAGGAATCAAAGGAGGCGAAGGAGAAGGAGTTAAAAGAGACGAAGGAGAAGGAATCAAAGGAGATGAAGGAGAAGGAATCAAAGGAGCAGAAGGAGCAAGAAAAGGAGCAGAAGGAGCAGGAAAAGGAGGTGAAGGAGATGAAGGAGGAAGTGAAGAAAGAGAAGGTGGAGGATAAGAAACCAGAGGCGAAGATGAACCTCGCTTTTCTCGCTGGGATGAAGATCGAGAAGGTTTTTGAGCCGATTGAAAGTTTTGAGGAGATTGATGTCATGAAGGCTTTGACGACTCCAGGGCGACTTCACTATCCAAAAATAGCGAAGAAGTCGAGGATTGACGATTTTCTGGCAAGGAGAACTCATCTGAAGTTGTTGGAGGAAAGGCGAATTCTTCAAGCTGAGAAAACGAAGGAAGTTAATCAAAAGGAAGGGGAAGAGGCGGAGAATAATGAGGAGAGTGACGGGGATGGAAGTGATATTTTTCAGAATATTTTAGCGGGAAAGCCAATAACGAATAAGACGCTGTCGCCTTATGCGAAGGAAATGATGACAGTGTTGGGAAAGAGGATTCAGCAAGCTAGGGTGCAGTATGGGAATGTCATGAGATTGGGGAAGAGTGCAAAATGTTACTCAAAGTTTTGTAATATGACGAACCAAATCGGGAAAACTCTTCCGGGCTCTCAGAATTTGACGACGAGCTGCTACTCGCCGATTTGTCTACAGAAGGCGAGATTGAAGAGGGAGTTGGTGGTTTTGATGAGGAAGATGAGTGTCTTGAATAATAACCAGGTACCGAATTTGACGAAGATTGGAGACCTCGATGAGAAGATTGCTGTGAAAACGGAAGGAGACGAGAGCAAGGATGCGATCAGGAGAGATTTGGAATCGGCGGTTGCTTTAGCGACTCATTGTTCCGAGGAAGTCAAGGCGGAGAATGTCGAACAGAATGGAAGCAGTGCGAAGAAAATCAAGCTCGAAATCGTAAGTCGTTTATTTATTTATTTTTAAATTTGAATAGTTTCAGTTGCTATAATTATATCACTCTCTTTATTTTCGTTTTCAGAAAGAGGAACAGAAATCGGAGGACTCGGAAACTACCGTTACAACCACAAGCAGCACTGTAACAACAACAGTTACGACAACAACTAGTCAGACTGTAAAATCAGTCGACGGCGTTGTTAAAAAAGTAGAAGAGAGCTCTGAAAATGCGATAGACATAACTTCTGTTACATCAGAAATAAAACTGAGGTAAGAAAACGACAATGTTTAAAAATTAGAATAGAATAACAAATTGATTGAGAATAAAATAGATTTAGGATAAAAAAATTGATTTACATCTGGAAATATAATTTCGAACTTGAAAATCCAAAGAATATATTAATTATAAAAATGTATATTTTTTACAGTAACAAGGGCGAAAATGTGACAATGGTAGTAAATCGTAGAGGAAGAACTCTTCAGCGAACTACAATTGCAAAAGAAGTAAACGCAGACGGAACAGAGAAAGTTTATTCTTCAAAATCATCCCAGGGCAAAGTTTATTTGAAGAAAATCTCGATTTCCCTTGCCGACAGGAGGAAAAAGAGAACTCCCGTGAAATATCCACTTTGTTCAACTTTTTGCACTAAGACTAAACACCGCAGCATTCTTTTGCTTCCCCAACATGAATTGAGGAAACTCGGAAGACTTGGGGGACGAACTCCCGTTTTGGGATTCAATCACTCTGCAAAAGTACGTTTTTATTTTGTTTTTAATTTTAATCCGTGATTAGGAGCACTTTTATTGTTTCAATCCAACTTTTCTTTATTTATTTGTATTCTTTTTCTAATTTGTACCCTCATTTTTAGGCAAACATGTCCGTCTGGCCTTATCCGTGCCCGAGACCTTTGTTCAAAACCTGCTGGCTTTATCGAACTGTGGGCTTAAAATCCCTCGCCTCAGCAGCTCTTCAATTAAGAATATTGTGGGCTTGTCTCCGATGGGACGATATGGCTGCGAAGCCACTTTCTACCGATGGAAAACACCAGATTACAACCGATACTGAAATTATGTCGCTTGAGATTTTAAAGCATCGACATGTTGGACAATTTGTGGACAAGACTCAATATTTAAGAAGGAAAGTCGTCATTCCGCTTGAACTACCGAAACAAGTCCGAGGTAAGATAAAATATCCACTGTGACGGCTAAATTTATTTTTAAAAATCGACGCTTTTGTCGGTTAAATCGAATAAAGAACTTCTGCAATTTGAATTTCCCGCCATTAGTTTATTTATTTATTTTCATTTTGCAGAGGTGACTTCTATAAGAAGCGGACTGAGAAAACGAAAACGACCCGAGTCTCCACACAGCACAGAGCCTCAAGTTTCCGAGGAATGGGTCGATGAAGACAAATTAGAACTCTGGGAAATTAAACAATACGGCGACAGGTATACTTCATTTTTCATGCTTTCTGTTTTGATTTTTATCGCTTTTTAAATACTTTCGGTCTTAAAATTTTTCCCTTCATTCATTCATTTTGCCCTCGACTCCATTTCCCAAATTCCTTTTTATTATTTTCTTTTGACCTTTTCTATTAGAATATCTCTCATGATAGTGTTCTTGAATATTTATATATTTTTACTTTTATTTGATCAGGTTTGGTTTTTCTATCGGCGTCTTTCGAGTTCTTTCGATGTCATTTACATTTTTTTACTGTCAATCGAATTTTTTAGTGTCGTTCGACTGAATTGGATTGACAAGAGCACAGAATCCTCTCCTCGCATAACAATCACTCGATACTAACCCTCTGCTTGGCGTGTGTGTGTCCATTCTAGGTTAGAGAAGGCTAATGCCCAGATTATTACTAGGAGCCGATCAGGAGTGCCACAATCGTCGGTAGTCGGTAACAGAGGAACCGCTTCCGCCACAGCTAGCGGGGACCAGCTCATCAGTGGCAAACAAACTCCAGAGGAAATCAAAGATAAATTGGAACAACAACTCAGAATTCAGAGAGCCGCTCATCAACAGAAAAGGGCACTTGAGACTCTCAAGACTCCAACGAATGCCAATTCGCCGGCTAATCAACTTGTCAAGGTCACGGGTAGTTCGAATCAAGGTAAGAGATTTAAATTAGTATTTTATTGTGGATATTCTTATCAGGGTGGCCACAGATTTTACACACTTTCCAAGGATTTTGAAGGATTATAAAGAATATCTCATTCGTACTTTTTAGATGGAGTTAAGGTTGTCGGCAAAGTCGCCATACCCGCGACTCCGAACACAAGTCAAGGAAAATCGCAACTTACTTCCTTGCTGACGACGCCCTCACATAATAAAACTTTCATCGGCACAAGACGAATAATCATGACAAAGAGTAAGTTTGAATTATTCTAAATTTTAAAACAATTTTAACAACACATAATAGTGAATAGAATCTTTAATAAAATCTATTCTTTACACATTTTAGCACCCGACGGAAATACTACGCGTGTCCTTTCTGGCCCCACGAGCATTTTACCAAAGAACCAACAATCACATACACCGAATCAACAACAATCTTTAATCAAAGTCACAGGCCAATCCGGAACTCCTAACGCTGCTCAAAACCAGCAGAAAGTTCAAATTTTGCGAGGTCCCGATGGCAAGTTGCAAGTTCGAGGTCTTATGCCCGGTCAGCAGTTGGTACAAATGCCTGATGGAAAATTGCACGTTCTTAATACGAATCAGTCGACTCAAATTTCAACCCAAAACCAACAACACTCGGGAACAAACTCTCCTACAGTTTCAACAGTTCAGGTAATTTATTTGAGTATTTATTTAAATATTATCAAAAACAATTTAAGGGCTAACAGAAAAAAAAACTAGTTTTAGATTTGCATTGATTTGATTTACAATATAACTAGAATTCTTTTGTTTTTTCAGATTGTCCCCAAGACTTCAAACACTGCGAAAATCGCCTCGACAGTTTCGGGCACACCCGTAAAAATAGCTCCTTCGAAAACGGTCGTTATTCAGCAACAACAGCAAGGAGAAGTCTTGCAACAAGCCACTCCAAAATTGGTTTCCGTTCCGCGGAAAGCCATCGCTCCCAGTGGTAACACCGCAACGCCTCAGAAAAATGCCATTTTGCTCACCAGTAGCGGACAACTTGTTCAAGGATCTCAGGTCTTGCAAACCGGCGGACAAGTCATCAATACGGGTCAGATTGTCGTTAACAATCCCGCTCTCGCGCAACAACTCGCCTCCGGAAAAGCTCAACTTGCTACGATAGGAGGCCACCAAGTGATTATTCGCAGCACTCCATCTGGAAACCAAATCTACCATTTAAATTCGCAAAACAGCGGACAAATCATTGTTAAGAATACTGGGACGCCTACGAAAACTCAAAAAGGTTCGTGTTTTTTATTTTATTTTTGTTTGGTGAATCTGAGTTGGTTTTTGTTATGAAATTTTATTTATTTATCAATTTATTTTCAATTTAGTTGCAACACCTGCGGTGCAAAAGACGCCGGTATCGGTTCCTGAAGAGCAAACTGAAACTCCTACGAATAATAATCTGCCAGTGACTCCAACTCCAGCGACGCCAACAGCGACTCCAGCTTCAGCTGCTGCGACTCCAACTGCAACTCCGGCGGCAACTCCCGCTACAACAACACCTGGAACTCCAGCTCCTGGAAGTATAGAGGCTTCCCTTTTGGCTGACCAACCACCGGGGACTATTATTAAGTGCGTGACTGCTCAAGTGATACAAACAACGCAAGGACCTAGAATTGTTCTAACTGGACTTCACGGGGCGGATTTCTCGCCACAGCAACTTTCGATGGTCCAGCAACAAGTCAAGCAACAGCTTTTGAAAGGTTCGTTGGGAATTCTATGTAATTGTTAGAACTTGTTAGAACTTTAAGTAATTCACAAGTCATTCAAAAGAATTTTCAGGGATTTTAATGGATTTCTGATATTTAAAAGATTTATAATAATCGAAAAGTTGAATTGTTTCGTAACACTAATTTTTTTTGTATTTATTTAATTTTAGCGCAAGCAAAAACTGGAAAACAAGGAGTTCTAGGACCCACGAAGATATACTTGGCAGTTCAACCCGCACCAGGAAGTCAAACTCAAACTCCTCAGACTCCAACTCAAACTCCGGCTCCAGTTTCCACAGCACAAGCGACGACTGTTGCAAATGTGAAAACGGAAGCTGTGACTGAATTAAATTCTCCACATACAACACCTGGTATGTTCACCAGAAAATTGAGAATTTAATCCTCTTATTTCAGGACAAATTGCTGAACTTAGTCGCTTTGCTTATTTAATTTTAATTGAAGGAGTGTAGAAAAACTCAGGAGCAACACAAAATTTATTTGTTGATTTTTTTTTTAATTCCTTTGTCATTTTTATCAATTGGAAGTTTATTAAATGCGGCATATTGTATTTTTTTTTGGAACAATGACGCAAAATACAGAAGAAAATTTTTATATCTTGCGGTTTTTTTTTTAAATTTTATTTTATTGTATTTATTTATTTTTACTAAAAATCCTTATCCTCGTCCTGAACTCAAAATTTTGATGACTTAATTTCATTGATGAAATTCAGATTTCGCATTTCTTGGATTTAGATTTGGGTTTGGGTTTTTTGAATTCATAGAACTAAGCTTTTCAATACTTTGTTTTCAGTAGTGAAAAAAGAGCCGGAACTCAAACCAGAGCCAAAATCGACTCCCGTTTTACCCGAAAAACCTAAAGTTGTTGTCCAACAAGTTGGAAGAAGTGCGGAAACGGAAGAAGAACCCCAGAGAACGAACTTGGCTAATGGTCAACAACCACAAACTCCGAAAGATCAAAATCAATCCGCGGCTAATAAATTTATTATCACTGCGGATTACATTCAGCAAAGTAAGAGTTTTTTTTTTATTTTTAATCTTTTGAACTATTCGAGTAGATAAAAATTGCCCTGATTTCGGATTTAAATAAAATTGGGGTATTTATTTACGAATTAGGGACACTTGAATTATCCAAAAGTCCTTAAGTTACAGCTTGCATTTATCAATTTATGAATTATTAATCATGCATTATAAATCATATTATAATTTGTGTGCATAATTTTTCTTTTTACCAGTGATTGTTTGCCTAATTTTCTTTTTATCTTTGTTTCTTTGTAGCTATTAAGAGTGCGTTGAAGCAAGAGAATTTGAATCCGGAAATCGAGGAGAAGTTGTTGCAACTTCAAAGGTACCAGGAAAAACAAATGAAAGGCTCGGATAATTCCGTGTCGAGCAATCAAACACATCACACACCGATTACGACTACACCGAGAGCTCCCGCGAGAAAAAGACCCGCTCCAGCTTCTAACATTCCTTCTACAACTACCAGTAATTCACAAAACATTTCGAATAATAAAGAGACAGAGTGGAGTGAACCACCGAAAAAGAAACCACCGCCTAAACAAGAACATCGGGAAATGGCAAAGTAAGGGAAATTTATAAGATTTTTTTTATAATCTTTTCGGAAATTCGTGAAAATTAGAAATTTTCAATTTGTAAAATTCTGAATGCTTAAATTTGAAAATCTGTAAATATATTTTAATCCAAACAATTTACAGACTGCACAAACCTTTCGAGACTCAGGACAACGATCTCGCAATGAAGAATCGCCCCAACAAATTAAAAGACTCACAAGAACTGAAAAGAAGAACAAAAGTCACTTCTCAAATGAACGTTTTACTATTTCGACACAAGGAGCTTCTCAAAAAGGACATCCTTAAGAAACGAGCACTTTTAGAGAAAGAATTGTCTATCGATATTCAGGTACGACTAAACTTGGCATTTAAAATGAAATTTCTGAAAATTATGGAAAAATACAAAATTCGGAGTCTCAACTTTAGTTCGGACTCTGCAAATTATTGTGCCAGGAACTCATTATTATTTTTTTGCGACAGAAGGACCTTTCGGCGGAATTGACGAGCAGAACAAAAGCAGAAAGGCACAAGCAGGACGAAGTAAAAGTCGGAGCCCCGAAACGAAAGCCACCCCCACAATCCGCTCATCAAATTAGTCCGCCGAATCGGGGAGGAAAGCCTAAAAATCGAAAATCCCAAGGAAATAGCACCACACCAACTGGAGGATCGTCAGCACCAAATGCAAATCGACTCAGAAAAGAAAAACTTTACTGTCTCTGCAGGACACCTTATGACGAAACTAAGTTAGTCCCTTTCGTTATTTAAATTATTTAAATATGTAGAAAAATAGAGATAAATTCCCAGTCATCACAGATCTGTACCTATTTATCTTCTACCGACATGTAGAACATTTGAGGGTTTCTCTACCTGCTAAATTAATTATATTAAATTAGCACGGACGGAAATTCGCAAATGTTTCTTCTGGTGTAGAATATTTCTATTTTAATTGAATTGAATTGAATTATGATTCTAATTACGATAAACTTAATTCCTCTGAAATATTAGATTCTACGTGGGATGTGATCTGTGCAACAATTGGTTCCATGGTGAATGTGTCGGCATTACGGAGGAAATGAGCAAAACACTATCTGAGTTCGTTTGCACGGAATGTCGACACGCGAGAGACACACAGGAACTGTATTGCCTTTGTAAACAGCCTTACGACGAATCTCAGTGAGTTTATAATTCGTCTTGTTGATGTTAGACTTGTTTGACTCGCTTGTTTTTCTTTTTAATTTTCAACGCTCTTAAGCTTGACCTGACATTTTTTACGTTTATTTATTTAATTAAGACTACATTTTTGTTAAAATGCGCTCTTTTTTTTCTACAGATTTTATATTTGCTGTGACAAGTGTCAAGACTGGTTTCACGGTCGGTGTGTTGGAATTCTTCAATCGGAAGCGGATAATATTGACGAGTACGTTTGTCCTAATTGCCAACGCAATTCGTCCGTGAACTTTGCAAATATGAAGAACCTCAACGCAAAAGATCTGGATCTTTTGAAAAAACTAATCAAATCTATTCAGGTTATTATTATTTTTTTGTAATTTTTATAATTATCTTATTTGTTATTTGATTTTTGTTTACATATTCTCATTTTTTTATATTACAGGCACACAAGAGCGCTTGGCCTTTTATGGAACCCGTCGATCCAAACGAAGCCCCGGATTACTACAAAGTTATAAAAGAACCAATGGGTAAGATTTAAATTTTAATACCAAACGTTGAAAAATGAAAAATATATATATATATATATATATTATTGTATATATGTTTATAAATATTTTCAAAAACTTATCATTTTTCTTATTTCTAGATTTGCAAACGATCGAGCTGAGGATAAACGATAAGAGTTACAAGAAGCTCAGTGAGTTCATCGGTGACATGACGAAGATTTTTGACAACTGTCGATACTACAATCCGAAGGAATCTCCCTTCTTTAAATGCGCGGAGGCCCTCGAAACCTACTTTGTTCACAAAATCAAGTCCCTGAGGGAAAAGTTCTCCGAGGGAAAGTGAGAAATGAAACGGAAGACCCGAGTGTAAAAAAAAATCCCCAATCGCGAATCTGAACTCAAAACCGTGGACAAACTCTTAAATCCCCGAAGGATTCGAGTCGGCGTGGTGTTTCGATTCTTCGAAAACCGCATCTGTGCCAGTACACAAAACTCAAAGTAGACCTTAAGTATCTAGGGCTAGTAGAGTAAAACGTACACTTTACGTTTATTTATTAGAGCCGTCGAAATCGATCGCGGATCTCTTATCTCGGTGCGTCAAGAAATATTTAAATATTGAGAAAATGGCATGGTTTCCAAGGACTAAAAAAACTTAGTCAACTAAGTATGCTTACGAAACACGATTGTATCACAGATTTAACTCTAAGTCAGTGCCATCCGGCAGTTAGAATGAAAAATGAATCCATCGACTCTCGAATAATTGAAAAATGCATAGTGCGCGAGCGATGCGTTCCGTCACTTAGCCGTAAGACTACTTAGGACGCGCATAATAAAATGTACAAATTTGTTTATCGTGCTCATAAGTAACGATCGATTACTTGCATTGTTTTACTCACATAAATTTTCTATAAAATTGTTTATAATAAACAAGACATGCGAAGCTCTAGATTTTAAGTGAAAAGAAAAAGGGGAGATGAAGTTAACAAAAAAAAAAAGGAGAGTAAAATTGTACATAGCGAGAAGCAGAGGCGTAGAAAGCTTTCGCTTGAGTAATCAGTTGTGCAAAGAAGGCTTATTTCTCAAACCCCACACGAAAATTTGTATTTTAAATATGTTTGGTATTACTGAAGAATTGGAGACGGGAAAATTGACGGGCAAATTTTTTTTTTTTTTTTTTTTTTTTGGCAATCTGAAATCCGTAGTTTACTGATCCTTTAAATACCATTGATTATATGTGTTAAATTCGTAGAGCGAAATTTTTGGGAACTTGAGTTTTCTTAATGAAAAATTATTTTTTTAAAAATTTGAGTATCAAATGCCAGGAATCGATGACGTTTGTACAGTATTTTTAATCCAAAATCTCTCGGGCCTGGCATCGACCGATATGTTCAATGTCATGAAATTATTTCAGTTTATTTTTTACATACTGTATTTGCAATCGTAGTTTGTAATTATAAATTCCTGAGTTTTTAGGTCAAACTGACTGCTTTGTACGATAAATTTATTATATTAATCGTAATATTAATGTTAGAGAAGAAAAGGGAGAAAGGAATATTTTCGATCCGTTTTATAAGTCGCGAGTTTATTGGCTCTGAATGATTTATAGTTTAAAATATTAGGAAACGAGATACGGCTATTGGTTGACTTAAAAATTAAGGAATTTGTTGTCTGTTGCACTACCTATTTCACAAAACAATCCAATCCCAATTGCTTTATATTTGATCGTGTAAGAAGGTGTTTATTTTTCTTTGGAGAAGAAAAAAGCAACAAAGTGTGATTACCTAAGTATATTCATCTCGACCTTAATATTACATAGTCTATAATAAATATATTTGTACTAATTTTAATCAGGAACTTTGTTGTTTTTATTGCACTACAATATAAATTAGTATGAAAGAGGGTCGTATGTTTCTACTTCCTTGCCTTTTTTTTTATTATTATTTTTTCTCTGTTTACTTTCAAGTTGGCTAGCCCCGATTAATTGGTTAATTTGGGTGTATTATTGCAGTTTATATTATACAGTTTAAAAGTTTTAAAATTTTAAAGTGTTTTATTTTTTAAGATTTTTTAAAATAAATGCAATTTTGAAGATTTCTTATAAAAAACTATGTAATTTCCAGGAAATTAAAATATTTTTAAAGCTTTTAGATTAAACTTTTTTGTTTAGAAAATTTCTAATAATGCAGTTTTTAATTGGGGTGGTCTCAAGATTCAATTCTTCAATTTCGTGTTTCGTAATTTATTTTTCGAGTCGAGAGTATTATATTGGTAACTCTGTTTTGTATACAATGTTTAATAAAGAAGGAAATTTCCTAAAACTACACAAAAATTTGAAATCTCTTAAAATTTCTAGAAGCCTCTTGAAATCCTTTTTAAATCTCTTGAAATCTCTTTCAATAATGACTAACAGGATCGGGAAAAAACAAATAATGTCAAGAAACTCTAAAATTTTGTGATAAATCTTTTTTTTATTAAAAATCTAAATATGCGTCTAAAAACAATTTTTGAGATAGAAATACGTTGCAAATTGTTTCGTGAATTTCTCTATTGTTACGTACGTATATAAATAAAACAAAAATTTTCAGCTTAAAGTAATATGTTGGCAGTGCTTTTCGGACACTTTTGTGTTTCTCTTATCACTAACTTCATAATAATTACACGATGATAAAACTCAAAACGTTGGACGCAAAAATACAACTTCTCAGCTTATAGCTGAACGAGCTCTATAATATTTCGATAAATCTATAAATCTATAGAAACTAACTAGCTAAATACAATATCATACAAAGAGCCAATCGACTTCTCATTGTCGATAAAATTGATATGATTTATTCTGAATTATTTTCAGAAACTGCTTCTCAGTCTCGATATTTCTCACCGACGACAATATTTAGCTATCTCTTCTTCTTCTTCTTCTTCTTCTTCTATTTAATAATCGATTTTTACTTAACAACTCAACTTATTTAAGTGATCGTGATTATTCATTAAATCTAATTATTTATTTAAATCAGCCTTTTTCTATTACCCTCGCGTTTGTCCTAAATTCCTATATAATTATTCACAATATGACACGCGTTGACAGTTAATAGATCTGATTAATCTATATAGTATTGAAAAATACAAAAAGTCGAAAAAAGTACAAAAGTCGAAAAAGGTAAAAAAAAAATTTTTTAACTCGGTTAAAAAATCTACAATCTTCGATATTAAAAGGGCTTTTCATCAAAAGCTTGGAGATCAAAGTTCAGGGTAGTTTCTACCCGATTGGATTATTATTATTATTAATAATATTATTATTATTGCCTTGCAATCGGAATCAGTTTGGGTTGAAACTGAAACTTCAGAATGCGCCTCGGATCACAGAAATCGAAATAACGAGGAATAACGTCTTAAATTAAATAGTCAAATTTTTAAGGACCTCCAGATTTAAACAAATTTTTTCAAAAAATCTTTAACAGATTTAATTCTACAAAATTAACTCCCGAGATTAAAAAAGCTTTCGATACTTGAGTTTCTTTTTTAAGAATCGGGAGTTCCGGCGCATAGAGAAAAACAAAAATTAATTAAATTAAAAAATTTCTCCTCGGCGGCTCGCCTTGGAAATGAGGAAATGGAAGAGCCGCTCGTCTAATACTTTGACTCTATCTATCGCGGGGTTTATAAATAAATCGGAGTTACCGATATATCACAATAAAAGGGGCACTCTGGAATGCCAGTTTCGGATCATACAAAGGACGAGAAACCCGGAAGTGGAGCTCGGGATCTCGCCATGTTGTTCATGATGATCTGACCGCCGTTTAGACTCACGACAGCACTTCCTTCCGGTTCGGAGTCTGTGTAGGAGGAATAATTTCGCACTGGTTTTTGACGCTTCCAGGACTGGCGTAATGAGTCGTTCACATTCGCGTAGTGATTCACAAATGAGTGCGGATCCGATTGCACCGACTCGTTTTCACTCTCGGAAGCCTGAAATTAAAAAATATACACAAATTAGTAGTCTAATAATAAAATAGTTCATTTTATTATTATTTTATTTATTATTTTTTTTTTCAGTGGCAGTCATCACCAAAAAAATTAAGTTTTAGAAACCTGAGAGTCCGTGGAACTGATTTCGGACGGTTTTTCCGTGACACTGCTATCGTCAGGATTTTCGTCGTAGCCCTTGAGGCTCTCTTCGTCGCTGTGATAAGCGACTGAGGCAGGGGAAGGTCTTGGGGGTGATTTTCCATATAAAGTTGGAGGCGGTGGATGCATCGCTTTTCTCGAAAGAGTTCCTCTTTTTCCTAAAGTTCCACAACCATTTCCTATATTCATTGTGCCTCCAGTTTGTCTCGATCTATAGAGTTCCATATCCGAAGACTGTCTGTCGTCAATGTCCATCGCCATTGATTCTTCCAAAACTTTCTGTGCCTCTTCTGAAAAAATTAACGTATATTTAATAAATTGGAGAATTCCTAGATTTCTTTTCCTATTTTTTAAAAAAATTTTAAGAGACTTACGTTTGTATTTGTAACTTTTGCTCTTGACGCAGAGAACGGCGATCACCATGACGATAATGATAACTGAACCTGCAGCTAAGGAGACCATAAACCAAGTTTGTCTGTAAAACGGTCTATGTTGCAGATATGCGTATTCCAGAAACAGTTTTGAAGGCGTCAAAATCTGAAAAATAATAAAAGTTTATTGAGTTATTTTATTTAATTTTCTTTTTTTTTAAATTAAATTTAAATTTTAAATTAATTTCTATATTTTTGAAAACCTACCGTTTCACTCGAATAAGCAGGATAACTGATTCCGTATCGATTGTAGGCGATAACCCGAAATAAATATGAAGTTGAGGGCAGCAAATTCTGATAAGAAACTGTATATTCCGATAAAGGTCCGTTGTTACTTCTCACAATCGTCTGCCACCTCGTGTCGTCTATAAAAATATCAGAGAAAAAAGAAAATTAGTAAATTTCGAAATGGAAATTATTATTACAATTATAATTAAAACATTTGGAATACAACACAAAAGCTCTTCAAATTTAAACCTTTTACTCTTTCTAAACACACAAATTTTACAAAAAAGATTAGCTAAATACTTCTCAAAATTGAATTGAATATTATTTTTGTCTGATAGTATTTTTTTAAATACTCAGATTCTCAATTTTGTCGAAAGATTTTTTACAAGATTTTTTATGTTTAAAAAATTTTTTAAATATTAAGTAATTAGAAAAGAGGCAAGGTTTTTTTTAATTTAGACAATTAGGAACATGCGTGAGTATTAAATTAAATTCAGAAACAAAAGAACAAAAATTTAGTAATTTAAAACTCATATCACAAAGAAACAGAACAACACGAAAAAAAATCTAGTGTGTAAATCACACTTACAGTGCTGCCACTCTTCCGACGCTGCATAGATTTGCAAAAGAATAAGAAGATTAGTCAGATTAGAAGTGAAGAAAAAGGTGATAGATTTTTCAATTCGGAAAAAATCCTATTGATAAATATTCTAAATAGAATTTAAACTTCGAGAATTCGAGTTTATAGAACCAGTTTCCATATAAGTATATGATAGGACTTGGAATTTACCTTTACGTCTGGTTTCAATATAGTAACCCAAAATTGGACCCTTCCCAGAAGCCCCATTTGTCCACCGAAGATCGACAGTTGAAACTGTCTTCGTAACCGCAAGGTCACTTGGAACCATGGGAGATCCTTCCTGAGGTCCGGTGGTTACATTTCCGGAAATCGGGGGCCCAAAATCAATAGTCTGGGCTCTCACTGCAAATGTGTAAGTCACTTCCTCCTCCAAAGGTTGAACCAGCAAACTAGTTTCTGTCACTTTCTGCTTCACCTGTTTGCTAAAACCTACAAAAAAAATCAAAAACTTAATATCTTCTCATAAACAATAAACAATCCCTAATATTTTTAAAACAATATCTATAATTTTTAAAATTGAAAAAGAAGAAGACAGTTACGGTCGTTTTGTTCGGCTGTTTCGTAAGTAACAACGTATCCAATTATTTCCCCGTTTCGAGACTTGGGAGGATCCCAGGAAACCCTGAGACTCGTCATCGTGATTTCCGTGAACTGGAGATTGTGACAAGGTCCAGGAATGTCTTCTTTCGTTCTGACAGTAATCGCAGGAGTTCTCGGCCCATCGCCCGCGGGATTAAAAGCCAGGACTTGGATTCGATACTGTGTATATTTGTCGAGAAAAACGAGACTGTGAGTCAAGTACGAAGCCGGAACGACTTCGATTTCTTCTTCTTGTTTTCCTTCCAGATGTTGTGGAGAGTCAGTAACGAGGTAGAAAATCTGTAAATAAATTGTAGAAGCAATTAAACTCTAATTTTGGAAACTTCTAAAATTGAAGACGTCTCAAAATTCGGAACCAATCCAAACTTCGACTTACTTTGTACCCCAACAAATCCCCGTTTTGCATATTAGCCTGAGGGGCTTTCCACTGAAGAAGAACTTCTGTGGATGAAATCGATTGAGCTTTTAAATTCTGAGGTTCGCCCGTGGGAACTGCTTCTCCAACATAAACAGTCACTGGAGGACTTGGAGGACCTTCTCCCTCAGAATTGAAGGGTACGACTATAATCTCATAGTTTTTATCCTCGGTCAGGTCGATCAGTGTCATCTTCGTTTGCTGCAAAGTCCATAAAAATTGATCTTATAGTAAATTTATTCTTCCCTGACATGTGACCACCCTGATTAATAATAATAATAATAATAATAGAGATACTGACCTTGATCCCCATAATTTCCTCTTTTGGCGTAGCTTGAATTGCAGTTGGGAAATCAGAAACTGGCTGATAAACGACTCTGTAACCTCCAGTCTCGTGATCTCCACTCCAGTGAACTTCTTCAATCATGTTCCAATAAACTTCGACACTTGTAGTCGTTATTGGCACTACTTTTAATCCAGTGACGCCTTTTGAAGGAGCTGTTGATTGAAAAATTCAAAAATCAATTCACAATTCCGATCAGAGATTCAGGATTCTATTTTACAAAATTAAAATAGGAGAAAGAGAGATTTTCACGCACCAGCTGGCAAAGTTTGAACTTGACTCGACTCTGCACTCCAAGCAGAAGGTCCGATATCGTTCGTAGCTTGAATTCTGAACTGGTAATTAGTGTAGGGCTTTAAACTGTTGGCCGTGTAAGAAGTCAGAGAAGGATTCACTCTTTCGGGTATTGTTTGGAAAGGTCCAGAGTTTTCCGACTGCTGAATCGTATAGTACCTGAAAAAATTAAAACAAATTAATTTTTACATAATACTTAGGTAATACTTCAGCCAGACTTAATATTTATTCCACAAAATTTACCTAAGAGGAGCGAAGCCATCACGTCCAGGAATCCAGTTAAAAGTAATCTGTCGGCTTTGAACTTGTGATCTGCTGACCCGTGGCATCGAAGGTGGCTGAGGACGTTCCCTATTATTAGTCGTGAGAACCAAAGCATAAGCCGTTTTTCCCCAGCCTAATCTGGTTTGTGCCGTCACCGAAAACATGTAGTATTTTTCTGCTTCCAATCCCATCGCGCTGCAAATAAAAAGTAAGAAAAACTGAGTTAATAAAGAATTAAGGGTGCTGGAACAAAATTCGGTTTCTTCATTTTACTTGATAAATATTATAACCAGATATTTTTTCGCTTTGTGAAACTACTTATTTTTAAAATAGAATTAAATTATAAGTACCTGTAAGTTCTCTCTGATGCTGGGAATTCTTTCGAAAATTGCTTTTCCTGAGTGTTATTTAAGTGAAACATGACCTTGTAAGCTAAAATTTCTCCGTTTGGATCGTCAGGTGTGTCCCAAATTATCCTTGCAATCGAAAAGGAAACGTCTGGGAAAGAGACGTTCGAAGGCGGGCCAGGAACTAGAAAATAAGTTTAAATTAGTTTAGAAAGTCTTAAAAATTCAAAGGAATTGATCTCGATCAAAAATTCTTTTGGAAGTTCATAATTGATTTAAAATCTTACCATCTTCGTAGGTTTGGACTCTGACTGGAGGAACGCTTAAAGCTCCGTCTCCTAATCTCGTATAAGCCAGAACCTGGATATGGTACTGAACATATTTCCTAAGCTCTGTCAAGGTCGTTGTGAAGGTACTGTTGCTCGGAATATTTTTGTACTGGAAAGGCGATCTACTATTGGCTCCGTAGTAGACCTTGAAGCCTTCGATTTGTCCGTTTTGATGTTCGATTGGAACGTCGCCCCACTTAACAACAATTGTCGTCGAGGAAGTTGCGTTTGCTTCCACATTGATCGGCCCAAGGGTAGGAACTAGAAATTATTTTATTATTAAAATCTTATTCGGAACTCTGTCAATCTTGGAAGATCTTAAGAATTCGGAACTGCCTTAAATTTGTACCTGACTCTCGAGTTCTTTCGACAGCTTTCGGACTCGAAGTGGAAGAACCAACGTCATTAAAAGCCTGCATGACGACCTCATAGAGAGCAAACTCCTCCATATTTTCAAGAACGTAGGAATTGGCAGTGTGATCTTCAATGCTGATGCTTTTCGATTTGTTGGTTCTCAATTCTGTATAAGTCACATTGTAGCCTCTCGGATTTCCGTACCACTCGACCTGTTGCAGTGGCTAAAAAAAACGTTGAAATTAGTATCTAAATCTCGTAAAATTAAAAAATATATATATATCTGAAGATGATTTACAAAATTTCCAAAAAATGTAAGGCTTTCCTAATTGGGAATCACCCAAAATTCTGGAAGTTTCTAAAATTTAAATGTCCCGAAATTTGGAATCACTAAAAATTCCAAAAGTTTCTAAAATCAAATGAAACTTACAATCCAACGAACTCGCAAATCCGTCGCACTCATTGCTCGAACCGTAACATTTCTAGGAGGATGAGAAGGCGGTGCTTGAATTGTCTGAAATTGTTTCGTCGGCTCCGAAGGTGCCGAAGCTCCCACGACATTATTCGCAATCAATCTTAACTTATATTGCATAAATGGAGTCAAACGCTGGACTTTTATTGTATTTGTATCATAATCAGGATCCGAGACTTCATCTATTGTGTACCAAGTAGAATTTCTCGTAGTCTGCGCCTGAAAAGAAATAGATTTTAATATTTCCCTTAATTGTAAACCGAAAATATAAACAACCAGAGAATTTTTAATTGTAAAAGTTGGAAATTACACCTATAATAATTTAATAATTTGAAAAATCAGTCCATACCTGAATCGTCCACTTCGTAATCGAAGCATTTCCATTGAATCCAGCTGTGAATTGAAGAACAACAGAAAAAGCGTCAATATTCGACAACGCGAGTTTTGTTGGAGGTTCTGGCAAAACGGGTTCAATTCCAGATTGAATAACAGCGATACTAGATTTTCCGGGACCTTTTGAAGTCCAGGCGACGATCTCGAATCTGTAGTGCGTTGTTGCCTATAAATAGGTAATTAAATGATAAAATTATTATTTCCAGGATTAATTAAATATATTATAAACTCTGCTAATTAGTGCTTAAAATATTTCTAATTAGAAATTAGAAAATTTAATTAAGAACAAAAAGATTACCTGAAGATGTTCAACTTTGACGGAATGAACTTCAGCCGTTAGATTTTCGACCTTCAAGGACTCGGGTAAATCTTTAATCATATATTTTAGTTGATAACCAGTGAGAATTCCATTTATTTCACGAGGCGGGTTCCATTTTACTGTTAAAGCTCGATCGCTGATATTCAGGAACTGGAGGTTCTCGACTTCTCCGGGAACTGGAAGAATTAGTTTTAAAATATCAAATTTCTTGAAATCTTTAAAAGCCACCCTTTAAATATTTTTAAATAAAAAAAAAATTAAGAAAACTGAACCTACCATCTTCACTTGTGCGAACTTCAACAGGAACACTCCTTTCGCCATCTCCAGGATTCGTAAAACACAAAACAGTGATATTATATGTCGTATATTTTTTTAATCCTTTAATCACAGCGCTTTGCTCCGCTAGAGGATTAAATACATTCGGCTCGACTGTAATTGTCTTGTATTCATTCTCTTCCGTGAAATTTCCTCCAGTCCAGGCTTGCAATTTATATCCCTGATTGATTCCATTTATCTTTTGTGGATTGGGAGGTCTCCACCAAACGATGACTGATGTCGAATTCTGGGCTTTTACTCTTATATTAGTCGGTGGCGCTTCCGGCACTAGGAAAATAAGAGAAGAAATATATAAAAAATTAAAAATCCAGTTTACAGATATGAGATATTAAATATAATATATATATATAGAAAATCTAGATTTTATATTATAAACCAGATACTAACCGCCTTCTTTAGTCTTAATTTTTAATCCCTCAGTGAAAACTCCAACGCCTTTGTCATTATAAGCAGCGATTTGTACATCGTAATCTTTCCAGGTGATAAGATCCGTAATTAAAAAGTTGCGTTGTTCCTGGTTTGTGATATTTTGAATCTTCCAGGGTGTCACATTATAACCATAGAGTCTATATCGAAGAACGAATCCCAAAATGTGACCATTTCTGTGTTCTTCAGCTGGGAGATTCCACTGCGTTATTATTTCTGAAGATGATCGAGCCGATCCCACGAAACCGGAAGGTGGGCCCGACGGAGCTAAAAAAAGAAAAGAAAAAAGGATTATTATCATTTTTAAAAGCTACAATATTCGGATTTCTTTGAAATTTGAAAGCTGTTATAAATTGTTTAAAATTTCCCTGATTTCTCTGACAAATAAAAATAAATAAAATAATAATTTGAGCTTACGTTCTTGAGGAATAGCAACGACATTGCTCGGTTCCGAAAAAGGTCCTTCGCCGACATCATTTTCAGCACTGACCCTAAATTGATAAGCCGCCGCAGCCTTGAGATTGTTTAGTAAAACCCATTGGGTCTGCGCGGAAATATTATTAAGCTCTCGGACCCAATTTGGAGAAAGGTCTGGGATTGGTCCCAGTTCGGGAACCTCGCATCTCTGGACGCTGTATCTTTTAATTTGACTATTGCCATCGAACCCAGGAACCCAGGTGACGTTGATCGACCTGGGAGAGATGTGCTCTGCTCTACGAGCAACTACATTGATCGGAGCGAAAGGTAACTCGATCACACTTAATCGAGCAGTTCGAGTTTCGTTTCCTCCTGGAGAGAAAACGGAACAGGCGTATTCACCCACGTCTGAAGCTCGAACGGCACCAATTTCTAGGGTTCCGTCTTCTCGCATTATTAGTCGTTGACTTGATCTCGTGTTGATAAGTCTGCAATTCAAAGAAATTTGTTTTAATTGCTAAAATTTTTTACGGGTCCAAGTTCTATCCTTAAAATTCGATTTCCTCATTTTTACGAGACAATTATTTGAATTTTTAAAAGCTTATAAATTCGAAACGCTTTGGAAAGCCTAAAATTCGCAAATTGGGAAAGCTTTAAAATATTGGGAACTCTTTCAAATTTGGAAAGCCATAAATATTTAGAAGTCGTCTAAATTTGGAAAGTATTAGAATCTAAACTAAATCGAAAATCCACTCAAAAAATTATTCTTACTGAGAATTGTGGAACCACGCAATGTCGAATTTTACACTTGGGTCGTTGGAAATTTTGCACTGAAGCTCGGCCGTGTATCCAAGAGTTACTGTAATGTCTGCTGGTGGTTGAATAATCCTGGTTCGTACTACAAAGAAAAAAAAGAATATTTAGGAAATACAATATAGAAATTCGGTATGAAAACTTTTAGTCTCAAAACTTGAGTTGATTTATCAATTAATTGATTGTAATTATTTAAAAAATTACCAAGAACTGATAGATAGGCAGATCCGTTTACAGAACCTGCTTCATTTGACCGAATACAAGTATACTTTCCGGCATCGTCGGATTTCACGGCAGCAATAACCAAATCTCCATTTTCTAAAAGCTGAACTCGTCCCGCGATCTCAACTGGGAAAGAATCTGGAAAATAAATTAATATTATTTATGTATTATTAAAATATATTTATTAGAATATATATATAGTTCATTTAAAATTATAATTTATAATACACACAACAAAATTTTGAGATTAGAATTTGGAAAATCGAAAAAAAAGGAAAATAATATTTAAAAATAATTTTCACCGTTATAAATCCAGGTAACATTCGGAACTGGCGCTGCGATTGCTTGGCAGGTGATCGTCGCGTCCTTTCCGTCTAGCACAGTTGAATTTTGAGGTCCTACTTCCATGACAGGAATCGAGGCTATAAAAAGATATAAAAAAACAAAATTAAATTATTCTCGTCTTTTTGAGCATGCAAATAACAACTTTCATGCACGACAGTAATAAAAATAGTTAAATACGTTCAATAAGAATTTTATTCGAATTTTGTCATTCGGTTATCAATCAACAATCATACACAAAAAATAATATACATTTTAGAAGTGCAAACACAAAATTACAAATAAGTAGAAAAATGCAAAAATTAAAAATACATAGATTGCAGTCTGATAATTGAATAATGTATGATTTTATAAATAATGAAACTATGAATGATAGGCATTTTTACTTTTTGTGCAGAATTGCAAAAAAAAGCGATAATTAAAATATTTGCTATTTTCATTAAAAAGTGTGATTAAATTCTGTGAAATTACAGTTAATAATTTACAAATCTGAAAGAAATTCCTAAAATTTTTAATCCTACAAAATTCCTGGAATTACAAATAAACATGTTAAAATACCATAAACTTCTTGAAGTTGCGATTAAAAATTTTTGAAACCCCACAAACTTACTGAAATTCCAATTTTAATCTCTTAACATTCCAAAAAAAATCCCTGAAAAACATTTTTTAAATCTATAACAAACTTCCTGGAATTCAAAATATTATTCAATTTGAAATATTCCAAATTTCGAATGATTCCAGTTTACAAATTTAAAAGGCTCCAGTTTTAAATTCGAGGGCACTTTCAAATTACGAAGCTTCCAAAGTTCAGTATGTAAAAAGTAAAAATATTTAAAGCCCTTCAAAATCACAAGAAGTTAAAAATTTAAAAGCGTTTAATATTCAGAATACTAAGTATTCCTAATATTTATCTTAAAAATTGCAATCTACAAACAAATATTTATAGAAACTATAATACACCAAAAAATCGTGCTTTCAAGTGATCTACGATCTAAAAATACCTAAAATAAAGGTGACGAAATAAAATGGATCCAAAATGAAGTAAATAAATGAAATAAAATAAAACAGAATTAAGCAGAGTGATTGGCAGTCTTCAAGCAATTCGCAAGTGTCTATTATCTAAAAAAAAAAAGAAAAAACTAGGAATAAGGAGGAAGATCAGGGTGTCTACAGATCAGGGAAGTCTGGGATAAAGTGGATAAAATAAAAAAAGGAATGATCGAAAAAAATATGATCAACGAGAAAAAATGGAACTCAAAACGTTCCAAGGGTGTCACGCCCTATTCTAGGCTATTTTGTGATTCTGATGCCTAAATTGACGAATGCAATTCTTACTGTCTGGATATTGAGAAAACATAAAGCGGCGATCAGACTGGCGAACTCTGACTACATTATAGCCAGCCGCCCATCGGCTCACTCTGTTCCTTTTAGCGATTTCTGTTTCTGTTTCTGATTCTGCTCTGGGGCTTTCTGTCCCGATAGAAAAATAAGGATCAAATCGAGGTGTAAATGTAATATCGAGAGATTAAAATCCTGATACGAAAAATGTATCAGTGACGTATAACAAGATTATTTTATGTTTTTATTTTTATTTTCTGTGGTTTCTTACTTTTGGCTCGAATCCATGTGTAGCTGGAAGCCTCGCCAGCTTCGTTGGAAGCGAGACATTGGAACATTCCTGAATCTTCCATTGTTAATTTCTTGATTGTTAACGAGCCGTCTTCTTCCAAATGATACCTAGAAATTTAAATTTATTAAATTGGGAATTACTGGTGAAAATTTGAATTTTTAATGAATATATTCGACAGTAAATCAATTCAAATTTAATTTTATCAATTTGTAATGAATGTGACTTAATTCCAGTTTTCATCTGAGAATTTAAATTGAAATCCAGCAATTTCAATTTATTTTTAGCAATTTTAAATGAATTCTAACAAAAAGCTATATTCTCGCAATTCAGAATTAAATTCCAGCAAATACTAATTGAATTCTAGATATTGAGTTTTAGAAATTGAAATTAAATTCTATTTCCAGTATCTCACTAAGAATAACAAAATTTTTCCAATTCTTGAAGTTATAATATATTAAAAATCAGAAATAATTTGCAAAGTATCTCCTTTTTCTTTTTATGCATTTTTCTCACCTCGTCCCCAGTAAATATTCGATCGACTCTGCATTTCGATACCAGCTAATTTTTGGCAAAGGAACTCCTTCGGCTTCACAGGGTAAAGTGACTGTCGATCCATATTCGCTAAGCGTCTCTCGTTTCAGTTCATTGATAAACGAGGGTTTTTCTGCAAGGAAAAATCAGAATTTAAATTCGGAATCTTTTAATTAATTAAAGCCTGAATTAAAAACATCAAAATCAAATAAATAAATAAATAAAAAAAAATACAATCTAGAAAAAAAAGCAAATCCCTATAAAATATTTACCATAAACTTCGATACTAGCATTCGCAACGATCGTAGGAAATCCTCCACTCCTCAAATCCACATGACAAGCATAAATACCCGTGAAAGTTAAATTCGCCGATTTAAGGATCAAAGTTCGGTTCCATAAATCGTCGAATTGGTACGAAATTCTCGTATTTTCGATTGGAATGTCGTCCTTCGTCCACAAAGTTCTCAACTCGTGAAGATACCTAAAATCAGGTCAAATAATTAGATTCTACTACTAAAGAAAAAAAAATTAAATACAATTTATAAAAATAATTCATAATAATAAATATTCATAAGCTTTTATCTAAATAATTTAATAAATAATAAAAATTACCTAGAATTGGCAATGCAGTGAAGATAAGTCCCCTGGTCTTTAATAATTTTCGTATCTTGTGGCCTGACGATTATCGTCGGTGCAATTTCCGTATTCGGATCGCCAGTAACTTTAAGTTTGAAGAATGGACTAATTTCTTCCTTCGCCACTTGCGTGTTGATAGCCTTCGCCCTAATTAATCACAACATGCGGAATTAATAAAAATTTCAATGAAAATATTAAATATTTAAATTTCCTAGTAATATTTAGTTTTAAAAAAGTAGAGAGCGATATTCCTCTTGAAAAACCAAGTAAAAAAGTCTCAAGGCCGATTTTAATCGGACTAATCATTCGTGAGTTATAGACAATTGAAGCACGCTCCAATCAGATGCGAGGCGCGAGTCACGTGACCCGCGACTGCGCGCGCAGCTCGCTTTCTATTGGCGCGCGCTTCAATCCTTCGTAACTCGAGAACCCTTGATCCTATGAAAATGTACAAAAGGACTTTTTTTCTTATTTTTTCATACAGAATCGCGCTATCTATTCAAAAATCCTGTATTTAAAAAATTCTCCAAAATGTGAAGATGATGAAACATTTAGACACCTGTAAGATCCTTCGTCGTCTTCAGATGCATTGAGGATAATCAACATTTGATTAGCAGTTGCGTATTTTATAGTATACGGAATCGTGCCATCAGAACTCGACCAACTAACTTCAGGAGCTGGATGGCTTTCGATTGGTGGAAGTTCCAATATTGCAGCATTTCCTGATTCTACTGTCACTGGAATCTCTGTCAGATCTTCAAATATTCCCATGTCTAGAAAAATTTGATTAAAATATTAAAAACATTTTTTTTAATTTGCATATTTATTTTTTATTTTTAATAAAAAGAACGATTCTTACAGGCAACAGAAAAGGAAATTCTCTCGCTAAATATCGAGCCAACTTCGTTCGTTGCTACACAATAATAAACACCAGAGTCTTCTCTCTTCGTTATGTTAATTCGATAATACGGTTCGGAGGTGAGTTCATTCGTCAAAGGCTTTCCGTCCTTGAACCACCTGTATCGAGGTTGTGGGTGACCTGTAAGAAAAACATCCTAATTTTCAAGAAAACGTCTCCATAAGGCGGTCATAAATTGAAAAATTGCGAAAAATCAAAGTAAATCGGAAATTTAGTATGGACATGAACCTTTTAAGCAAAGACACGAACCATAACTATTACCCTCCATCGGCATTGTAGATATTCTACTTTACCAGCAGTCGGTAAATTCGGTATCTTGTATTATATTAAAAGGACCTTTTTTAATTAAGGACACATACCCTAACAGTTAACACGACTTTACCAGCAGTCGGTATATGTCGGTAACAGGAATCTACAATTAAAATTTGTTCAAATACCTTTAAATAACAGAATATAATGAATTTTAACATTTTTGAGTTAAATCTAGTCCAGTTTAGAGTAAAAAAAAAATATTTTTTTAATATAGAAAAAATATGAACATGAATAAAAAATGAATTTTCAGTGAAAATATTTCTAATGGGAAAAAATGGTGATTATAAATCATTGTGTGGGAGAATGAGGAGCTTCTTGTTCAGGCAGAACTTTATGCACCCTTCACTGATCTAACGCTATTACTACAGGGTCACGATATCAAGTTACAGGGTTCGAAGCAGCACGAATGGGGCTTCACCTGGCCACCGCCTCATCCGCCTGCCATGTGATATTTCACGAGGACAATGAATATTCTGCAAGAGGCTCTACTTACAGTTTTATCGAAAATATGTTTTTATTTCTTTCCCACATTCTTAGAGTTCTATTTTTAAATCCAATTTCAATAGTTGTATCCGAAGTTCTAAATTATTTAATTACTCCTGAAAACAATTAAAATAAATTTATAATAACTACATTTCTTTACTCACCTCGCGCTTGGCACTGTAAAATTTTAGTTCGATTTTCCGGACTAAATTTTCCACTACTCGAAGGATGTGACACGAAACGAGGCTCTTGAAGCGATTCTGAAAAATAAAAAATAAGTGTAAAACTTTTGTTCTTGGTAGCAGTTTACAAATTTTAAATTAATTTTTTTTTAATTACGGTAAAAAAATAAATAAATTAATTAAAATTAAATATAAATAAATAAAATAATTAATTAATTAATTTTGGACGGGGATTTTTTTTATTAAAAATTTTTTTTTGCTATTAATAATTTAAATATTTTAAATTTTTTCGGATTTAATTGTTGGGTAATTTATTTAGTAATGAGCTTGGGTAAGAAAGGAAAGAGTAAGTAATTCGGTCTCGTTTAATTCTGATAATTTCTAGAGTCATCAAAGCGTTGCAAGGCGAATAAAGTGAAGGCAGAGGTAGTAGCGTCGGTTTACGCTCATGTGACTCGGCCTCCTCCCGGTATCCGGCTGTTCACATTCTTTTCATCTTTATCCCTCTAGTTCACCATACCTTATGCATTTAATAGCAGTGACTCAGTGCATGGTATTCGGCTCTAATGGAATGACTTAAAACCCGTTGGTCATCTTAATAATAAAAAAATCATACTGATACATCGATACACAGATCTTCATTCAAGAAATTTCTTTCCTCATACTCATCGTCCCTGACTTCAATAAATGAGGATACAGCAATAGAAACTCTGGTAGACTTCAAAGCTCTGCAATTTTTTTTTTTTTTTTTTTTTTTTTTTTTTTATAAAGTGGACATTTAATTTTTCTGAAATTATAGGGGTGTAAAAAGTAACTAGTGTTAATCTACTTCAAAAACGGAGAAGAATTTTCTTTTAGTAAATTTCGATAAGATCAACCCTTCTGGAGTTATAGACGATTACGATTATAGGAAGAGCGCACCAATAGGAAGCGAGATGCGCGCGCAGACGTGTTTTAATTGGCGCGCGCTTAAATCGTCGATAACTCGAGAACCCTTCATCCAATTTAATTCTGTAAAAAGACTTTTTTCCTTCATTTAAAGTTTCACTGCTCTCAGGAACATAAAAGAAGAAAAATTTAAGGAATGAGAAGAAATATAGAATAGTGAAAGGAAAATAAAACCAAGGAGTAAAAATTTAAATTTCCGACACCTGGAATTATTTTTTTATTCTGAATATTTTTGTTCAGTAGCTCCTGAACTAGTATGTTATTATTTATACTTTATAGCTTGATTTACGGTCCGTGAATGTATGTTAGACTCGATCGTAAACTAATGGCCGTTACGAAAGAGTATAAAATTTTTATTGCTAAAATACAAAATACAATACAAATTACTTTTCTTTGGAATTAAAATTTTACTTCCAAAACATTTTTTTTATAGAAAAAAAATTGGATTTAAGTAATGAAGACTAGATTAGTGGAAAAAGCTAACTTGATAAGGAAAATAAGTTGTATTGACCTCGTTTTGAAACTCTATTTGTAAAAGAAGATAAAGGGAGTAGGTCAATGAGTAAACAAAAGATTTATCAGCCGCATGTCATCGGATCATTGTTGTCGAATAATCAGATGTTACAAATTATAGAGAAAAATGTTTTGTCCCATACTTCGCCATTCAATATTTCCCAGGTGGAAAGAATCTGTGAACATCCGGGGCAGGACGATTTCCGCATTTCATTCATTCACTGACCTGACAAATTATTCCGTTCAGGTCAGGAATACCAATTTTATCTCTTTCAAAGGATTTTATTATTTTCCCTGGAACCAAATTCAATTGTCACAATAAAATTGGTAACAAATTTATAACTGTATTAAAAATTATTGAAATTAAAAATATTGAGGTATTTAACGATAGAAAAATATTTAAGCCAGGAACCTACTTTTCGTAATACAAGAATCTGTATCTCTTGAAGGCAACTTCGAGTAGATAGTAAATATAAATACCGAGAAAGAGATAAAAATAGTATAAATAACGTAAGGGCCTACGCTTCAGTGATAATGAATGAGAAGTCTACTATTAAGTAATATCTCTTTCATTTTCAGTCACGGATACCACACAAGAGAATATTTCACTTTTTACAGATGCGATTTAATTTATAATTACAATTCACAACATAATTCTCAAAAATTTTTTAAAAAATTCACAGATAGAAGATAAAATTAAAGAGCTCAAAAAACTAGTAAAAAATGGCCTTTTGCAAAATTAAATCGGATGAACCGTTCGTGAGTTATTGGGAATATAAGAGCACACCAATAGGATAAGAGATGCGCGCGCATGAATCACGTGACCACACTCGATTGGTGCATTCTTCAAACCTCAATAACTCTGTAAGGATTAATCGGATCAAATCCGCGCTTGAGACTTTTTTGTTCCACTCTTCACGTAGAACAACCCTATCTACTTAATTTTAAAAAATATTGATAGGACATATTTGTAAAATGGTACTCGTACAGATAAAAGATTTTACTTCTTCTGTATTTGAAGAGGTTTTTTTTTTGCGAATACTGAGATTTAAATTTCAAGAAAAGGCTACGAATCCCGGAATGGAATTTCCAATCGGATTTATAAGATCTACGAGACTTCAAGGTAGAATCAGTTCAGATAATAGTGGAGTCAGTCACTCGGAACGAGAAAAATAGCGATAGCAAGCGAGATTCTCGACTAGAGTGAAGAAGATCCCTTGGCATCAGTATCCACTTGAAAGGAAAGCCTGGAGAGGGTTAATAAGTGGAATATATAGGGCGTGCACACATGGTATCGCTCAAACCTGCTCACCGAGCAAGTCCTCGCTTTCCACTTTTATCTTGTAACTCGGGAGATGAATTACAACCCAGCAAACATGCTCCACCACTTCCTAGAATTATTCTTCTCTTGCATTTCATTATTCGAATTCTACCCTTTTTAATATAAAATAAGAAATATTTATTTACATTTTTTTATTTATTTACATTTTTAAGAGTGTTGTCCAGATCCTAAGGAAGCGAAAAGCCCTTTACGACATTTAAATCGAACCAACCGTTCATAAGTTATAAACGATTGAAGAGCGCTCCAATAGCGGGCAAGCTGCGCGCGCAGTCACTTCAGTCATTGGTCAGCTCTTCAATCCTCAATAACTCGAGAACCGTTCATCCAATCAAAACCCGTCCAAAGACTTTTTTACTCTATCTTTCAAGAAGAATAACATTTTCTGTTTTTTTTTTAATACAATTTTTAGAAAAAATATTTTTTAAGACTTTCTGATCTTTCTTCTACTGTCTCGGATTAAGAAAGCAGGTGTAAATTTGAATAGAAATCGTCGGATAAAGACGTGTTGGACTTGCAGATGATAGAGATAAGGCATGAAATTGCTCGCCTTTGCAAATCTAATTCAGAGGCACAGGCCGTTTCGTTTGGGGTCGTCTGCCCCAAGAAAATGTTGCATCGGATTCGAGAGGCGGGATTCCGCATTGCGTCCTTGGAAACGCAACCGGCTTTTCTAACTGGAATATATGTATAGAGTGCACCTCTGCAGTCTGCAGGTGGTCAACCTCTCCACTGCAATCTCTTTATTTATAAGACTAGTAACTTCCGGTTTTCTAAAGCCCATCCACCATTCCAAAAGACCAAACTACCCTCTTCATCGAGAGTTGACAGGGGCCATTGAAACCGGTAATCAAAGGCCTACTTTTTCGCTCTTTTTCATAAATAGAATGGAAACTTCATCCCAGTCTCGCTTAGCCAGGGGTGAATAAACTTTTTTTTTACCTATTCAGTTTTGCGATCCAACTGACAAATTTGAAAAGGGATTTATTTATTTAAAAAAAAATCTTTTGCGACTTCTGTTTCTAAATATAATTTTCATTAATTAATTTAGACACTTAAAAAAAAAACTAAAATATCGAATTACTAATGGTGTTTTCCTAATTTTTTCTTTATCCGGTAAGTCACGTGCACTGGGAAGCGTCATAGTCAATTCCCATCCCTTCAAAGTAGGAGTTTCCTCTTTCCGAATAACAGCTGCAACTGGAAACAGGGGTAGACGGGAAATGCCGGCGGCTCTTAAATTACTATTAAGTGATAACTCCCAATGGAGATAAATCGTTGAGAAATTGAATTTATGTAAAAAGAAATATTTCACAAATAAACTTCGTTCATAAATTCATTTAAATTGAAATAAACATAAAAGTCCTCATCTTGAAAGTATAGAATAAAGGTCAGTTTCGTCATTTTTATTTATGTAAATTTCAATTCAAGATTAAAGCAGCAATCTGAAAACTCAAGCCAAAAGTCCGAGATTTGCATTTGCATGAGTGCAAATACCGGAACGAAGACCGCCCGCAGCAGATGTGAGGAAAGTTTGATGCAACGTACGTGGCGTGAAAATAATTCAATAACGTGAAATCGTAGCTGGATTTCATTAGAAAGCGAATTCAAGTTCTTATCTCACCGGAAATTATGAAAGAAATTACAGTTGCCTAAAAAAAACGATTAAAACATTTTTCAATTGAAGAAGAAAACCTCATTGACTGAAAGTGAATGACTAGAACCTAAAATACATTCTCAAAGATTAAAAATTTTTTTTTAATAAAAAATTTTTAAATAAAAATTTGAATATTTAAAAAGGATTGCAATTGAATAAAAAATTCAAGCTGGTCGAAGATTAGATGAGAGTCGCTTCTAGACACATAGGAGACGCGGGAGTTGACTCACATTTCGAAGTCATTTGGCTCTTTGCCCGCGAAAGTCTACGAACTCGTAATCGAAGTTCAGGGTCGGAAAACAGGATCACAAGCCGCATTTAGAATCCCAACTTTCAATTCAAAGCACGAAAAAGTCGTAAATACTTTTTACATAACGACATTCTTTCTCAGTGAATACAAAACCGACCCTAACTTCTTTGAACTTCAATTCAATTCATGAAAAATTAATTTTCAATGAATTCAAGTGGACAAACGCTAAGTATTTTTAAAAGAGAACAAAACGAGTCCTTTAAGAAAATTCTCTAAGATCAACGCTTCCTAAGTTATAAACAATTAAAGAGCGCACCAATAGGATACGAAATGCGCGCGCAGCTTGGCCCTGATTCCTCCGGACTTCAACTCTTAATAACTCAAAAAAATCTGATCCAATCAAATTGACACCAAAGACTCCTTTACTCCTTTCATGAAGAATAAATCACTACACTACAAAATATCGAACTACATTGACCGTTAAATTACGACATTTAAAACCTTTTCTCTTTCCGGCAGAAAATTGCGATTGTTCAATAAGCCGCATCGTCAAAAGAAACAGACTATAAAATTGTGTTTTCGTAATTAAAAAACTGTTGTTCAACTGAGTTCCTTCATAATAGCCAAAAATAAAATAAATCCCTTTATAAAATAGAATTAGCAAAAGAGAATCCTGCATCCGGCATTCCGAGAAACAATAACAATTCTCCCGGGAGCCGTGACAAGACTTTAGAGGTTCGCAATTCGATTTACGGCTCATGAAATTATTAGATGGAAATTGTTGACGACCATGTAATTTTTATGGCTCTAAAAGAGGAAGTCACTTTTACGACAAGGGGCCCTTTGTTTCTGCCTTGAGCTATCCCGTCTTGAATTATATAAAGCTAGGTTGAGGTAGGCATAGCTTGAATGGCAACCTGGATGGCAACGTACCCAGTTTTTACTCGAATCTGGTTTAAGACCAGCTTTTCATCCCCCTGACTTAAAGACCCTGCATTTCCTGCCATAAGAGGCCTCGAAGTCACGCGAGATACGAGATTTTCACTTTATTATGTTTACGCACTTACGCATCGATCTTCGGCCATTTTAGAAAATAAATCCGATAACTGATCGCTAAGAAGTCGATAAAACAGTAAAATACGAGTAAACTCTAGAATGAGATGAAGATTTGCATCATCAGAAGATTACTGGCTTTTTAATTGACTTCCCGGAAGGCTCAAGTCGGGGTCGAAGATCTCAAGTTGTTAAGGCTTTGAAATGCAGCTAGTATCTTATTATTGTTTACACGACGTAAAAACCCTAGGGACGCATAAGGCAGTCGAGCCTCTTCGCAACTGCACTCGGAGAACACGTGGCTGCGTAAATTTGAACGTAAGTGCCTTACGTGCCATATGTCTGGTTTCCGAGCGTGCGAGTAAAAGTTAGTAGCTAAGGCAGTCACGTGGCTATTTTTACCCCGGAAAAGCGAATCAAAAGCAGAACCTTCTTCTTTGTCCTTTTGCGATTTTAGGCTGAGAATATATTCCAGGAGTTGGCTCAATTTGAATCAGAGTTGAGTTGAAAGCTTAAACCTTGCAATGATAATTTGTTTCATTAATCAGAGAGGTTTCAATGACTGACAGATAATGGCGTCAAAATAATGAAAACCTTTAAACTATTAAATGTGAGGCATGACTTTTTTCTACTTGTCATGCCGACATTTATGATAGTCTCGAATCCTCACAGAAGTTCTTGAAGTCTCTTGAAATCCTTTAAAATCATTTAATCGACAACTGTCTGCTGTATACGGCAGACTGTAGGAAGTCAATGTATGGAGTAGTTGAAAATTGCAATCAGAGTTTTCAATTGAGAGCTAACTCAATATGTGGTTAAATAAAGTGGGAATGGGGAACCGGGGTGAGGTTCAAGTTCAATGAGTGGTTTAAAAAGCATAGCAGCTGTCCCGCCATGTGTCACAGCGTGATATGTAAATGGGCGGTTTGTGAAGTTCGCGTGCTGGATGGGGCGGCAAGAGGGAGCGCTTAGGGGAGCGTGACCTTATGGGGTCGTTTCGCGCCATTATTTTTCCGTGTCTATGGACCGTTTGAGATTCATTTGCCATCAATACGTTAATCTTTGATCGAGGTAACCAGCCGGATAATGAAAATCACTCATGATCATGCGATTATCAGCTATCAGGGGCGTATCGCTCCCTCATTGTGTGTAACATGACGCGTTGAAGCCTACATTACACGACTCAGCAATTCGGAACATATTTGGATGATCTTGATTGAAAATCACATAAAAGAGGATCTATCATAACATAAAACCTGGATCTAGAAATGTGGCAATATGTAATTCTGAATCAGAAAACAAGATTAGAGACACTGCAGGTTTTTCTGCGGTTTGCGAGAGGATTGCAAAAATGGAAAGAGACGCCGCAAGCCAAGTCAGCAACGTGTCGAGTGAGCGAGAGTAAAGGACTGCGGGGTAAAATAGAGAAAAAGGAAAGGGTGAAAAGGATGCACTCGAAACGAGTACTTGTAGTAACTATAAGTACGAGGCGAGTCAGACGTCTTCGCAAACGTGCTGCCACCGCAATTGTAGAGTCCAACCTTGTCTAGAGACTTCTTCTTATAATCGCAAATCATGAGAGTCGACGTTCTCAGAGGCTGGAGGCGAAGGGTCTCAAGAAGTCTCTAGTGGTGCCGTTGTTGTTTTCAAAATAGAACTTGTCTTCCGCTTTGCTGTGCAAAATTTCTAAAAAACCATGTCTAGAGTAAGAGCTCAGCAATTTGATGCATGTGATCGAAACAGAATTTCAGTGAATCTTCGCTACAAATCGCTCGATACGTGCCGACGAAAAATCCGCTTTGCAGTAAATTTCTTGGAAGCTTGCCAACAGTGGCAGTACGGCTCTTGTTCCCGTCAAAAGTATACAATATAGATCAATGCAGCCTGGTCGTAGAAAACCTTGTTATGTTTAAAGCTCAATGGCCCCCGGGGTGTTAAAACTAGACGGTGCTAGTTTCATTAACCTCGCTCATTAGCGCTCAATGCTCTTTTTCTAATTAGTGTTAACCTCCGGTCAAGTTGCAGGAATTCTTCTGAATTACGGTATCTCCTTTTTAAAGATCTTAGTTAGCACTTGTTCTAATTTGGTATCTTCTAATTCATCCAATTCCTTTAGTACAAGAATTATTATTAGTCTCGGAGCTTGCCGAGGCTAATAAATAATATGCCATTTTGCAAACAGAAGGCTCGTCTTATCAAAGCGAAACGACCTCTACTCTATAGTATGTGCCACGTTCTTGAGTATTACTCGAGCGTCGCGTGACCGGTCCTACGTTACCTAGAAAAGCAAACGTTTTTTTACGCACGAACGCGCGCACCTATACCTATACACGTGGCCGCTGAGGACACGCACTTAAAGACTTACAGAACGACGGTTGTATGAAGAACTCGAGAAAGGAGGAAAAGGGATGGAAAAGACGGAGAAGGAAGACGAAGACGAGAACCTTGCCGGGGGCGGTCACTGGCCCCTGTGAACGTCCACCATCACGGAGACGGTTCCCCACTTCTCCCGTCATCATGCCTCTTTCAGGGAGAATAATAATGGGAATTATGGTGGAGCCGAAAAAAAAACCTCTTCCTGCTGATAAAGTCTCGCTCTTCGCGGTGTGAATTTCAGAATGTTGGAGAATACCAAGAACAATGTCACTGAAGCGATTGTACTCCAAAAAGAAGAGATAGCATTTTCATGAATAACTTTTTTTTTTTCGTTTGAATGAGAAGATTATGTCAGCGACGCATGATTAGTTTCACTCCTAAATATTTGGGAGCAAACAATACGCCTATTGAATTCTGACTCCAAAACTATTCGACATGATTAAAATCTAACAATGATTGTACAAGAATTAGACATGCTGAAATGACTCATCAGGAAAAGGAAATTGGTTTCACAGAAAAAAGTAGATATTCTGTTCAATCCTGAATTCTTTGTGAAAATTAATATGGCGGATTCAATATGATTGTTTCTGAATACTTTCTATGTTGTTAACTTCTTTTTGATGATCTCAATATGTGTAATAATCTTGAGCGGAAATTGATGTTGTAGCATTAGTTTTCCATCTATTTACGATTAAGTGCTTCATAAAGAAAAAAGTTACTGTAGGATTTTTGAAGAGTATTCTTTGCGTGAGAATATTAACGATATATAAACGTGTGAGAATGTTTTGAGGCATCTTTAATCTTCATGGAACAGTTGTTTCTCGTGGAGTTGTTTGTCCATTGTCTGTAGTAATTAGCATGGCAATAATCAAGCATCGCTATCCGCTCCGAGTTCATATAATGTGCGGAATGTCTGCTAGTTCACCGATTTCTTCTGTTGAGTCGAGCGAACTGGTTGCGTATAGGGGAGTCAACCAGTTTATAGGAGTTAATGCTCCGTCAAGGTCAAGTTCTAATGCACCTTCACTCCACGCTGAGATTACGCTTATAGCGATCGTAGTAATTTGTGTCAGGATCAGACTCGGATTAACCCTCCGTGACTTGAGTGGGGTCAAACCGATTCAAGTTAATCTTCCAGATCATGGCTTCTTGTAAACAAGGGGAATCATTCTTCTCAAAGAATCCAGTATCAAGAGACGGAAATCCAAAGTATCGTCTCTGGTCCGGTCAGATCAAAATCCAGCAATCGTGATCTAGATCTAATAGATTGTTAATCTAATTGTTGATCTAATTGTTGATCTAATTGTTGCAATCCAACAATGTCAGCGATATTCTCACTTCCGGCGATTACATGAGAACAAGAATCGTTTCATTCCAGGAAGCCTTCCCATACATTAGTTACAGCCGTGGGAGGCTTTTTTCAAACCAATTGACATTATTTTGCTGCACTGGCGGAGGAAGAAGAATTCACTCAGGTTTCTGAAAAAATGACGCGAGGTATTTAGAGAGGTAGGGAAACCAAGTGGTGGGAGCGAAGATAATAATGAAGATGATGTGGTCGAAGAATAAAGAAAGAAAAGAAGAGGGGGCATCCGGTCGCTGAGAAGGGAGCATTCAGACACGTAGGTGCTTCACTTGATGCGAGCAGCAGAGGGGCTCTCGCTAGACAAAGAAAAAAAAGAGGACGATATGTCCTTGGTAATCAATAAACTTCATTGATATCCATCAATTCTAAGACCTTTACATCTTTAGTTCATTTAACCTCATCTTTTTAAGCCATCCTTTCTTCACACCGGAGGACTCCTGACTCACACTGGAATTCGAGAACTTTTCTTGGGAATGCAGCATTAAAATCACATGCCATAGGTGACTCGAAAAAAAAAACACTTGACGAACGACGTACGAAGTTTAGGGCAAAGGTTTATAACAGGAGAATTTATGGCTGAAGGAAGAGACTTGCTTAGAGGCATCGCTTGTGATGAAAAGGGGATGGTCCAGCAATGGAGCAGACTCTGCCTGTACTATAGTAAATTTACATGTCAGAATCGCGACCAAAGGGGAAACTTCTCTAAGAGGGCTAGTAATGGCCCTTCTCTATTGTAACTTGGTTCAGCTGACGCTAGTGATAGATACCTTTCATGTCATGATTCACCAATACTTCCTACTTTACTTCGTTACTACCCTGCGTTCACCCTTTATTCACTCAACCCACTCGACATCTGCGACGAGGTGCAAAGCTTCATTAAAAACATAAAGCGTTTCATTACTTGCTAATATCAATCAATATCTCTTTTATCTTTACACCGGTGGTGTGAAACTTCAATCTTGAGATCTTGGGTGATGTCCAGAAAGATTGAGGATTTATAAAATGAAATCATTTTATAAATGCTAATTTTTCATGCTAACAATCTATTTGAAATTGAAACTAAACTGGTACCCAGGAATCCAGTTCTTTTCCATAATCATCAGACGGACTTTCACAGAAAGTCTCGCAGACTAATATAAAGACGATAAAACTCTGATGAAGGCCAGAGGGAAGAAAGAAGGGCTTGAAGGATGAGGGAAAGAAAGAAAAAAGCAAAAATTTCCAACTACAGAGGGAGAATTGTACTGATGTAGATTGCGGAAGGCAGAGATGTGTTTCAAAGTCTGTAAAGAATACTCTCATCCAGTGAGAGAGAAAGAGTCTTAAGTAGAAAATTGCCTTCATCCGATTGACGCGGAACTGTTTTATCATAAGAAGGAACGCGGAAGAAATGAAACCTACGATTAATTTGTAAATATATTAATATTAAAAAGTGGCGTAGACTTATAAATACACCATTTAAGTATCTTGCATGTAATTACATATGGTGAGAGCGCGGTGCTAAAACACGCGTTAGTGTTATCTCATAACTGTATAGCTCCACCTCCCAAGTTTGTAAATAAGCTTACAGTACACAATTGTGTTTACACACGGAAGATGTGATACGAGAATGAAGATAGCGCGTTATTGATCTACTTGACACCTTGGAGAAATGAAACAAAAGAAGCTAATGAAAAGAAGATAGAATGTAAGAAATATTGCTGTCAATTTATAGAGGCATTTTGAGAAGCCCTGAAAATGAAAGTCTAAGTGACGCAACATCTTAAAAAGGATTGTTGTGTACGGTACTTGTACTAGAATGCTGATCTGACTCGAATAGCAACTATACGTTTTTACGATTTTATGCTGTAACTCTCCATTACTAAACTTTGATAAAAATTGTAAACTCTGACTTTTCTTCTTGAAAATGATAAATTAATGGCATGGTTTGTTGATTGTAAGGTAGGTTTTTGATTGTAAGATAGATTGATTTGGTACCAGCAATTCGCACTTGGGTTCTTCGTTTATATCAGCCAACACCCAAAAAACCTTGCCTTCAGTCTTGATTTCATTTTGACCGGTGCGCCAACGGGATTAGACGGATCAGAAAGATTCTCAGTTCATTTTCCCAGGCTATCATCTAAAGTTAAGCTCGTCGAATCGATATTTGATCTTCTCTGATTTTCGAGTACAATATGATGAGGGGAATTGAAAGGAAGTAAATTGTCCAAATCCCCGGATATCCCTATGGAAAAGAAGACGCGGGAAATTAAAGTCCTTTAGTCAATTAAGGTCCGCCTTGGGATTACTGGCTTATCCTCTTTTCTCTTCTCGTAGGACACGAAATCTGTGAATGGAGGGAAGTCTCGAGAGTGGTGCACGAGCCAGCTTAATTGGGATTTATTACGATGTTAATTCAGCCAATTGTGCGAACAAAGTTAAATCGTTGACCTCCCGGCTCTGTTTCTGCATTGATTAAACAGGCGACGAGCACGTGTCGATGGGCGTGTGTTGGTTGGATTTACACCCTATTATACTAAGATTATATTTGCTACAGGCACGAAATCTTAAACACGAAGGGCTTCTTAATTCTATATCCGTTTATGTGTTGTTCTATTAGGTTATTAACGCTTTTATGGACGTAATACTTTCCTCACTCGTTTTAGAGTAAAAAATGATGATGAAGATTGCTAACTTGTTAGTTAGCAATCTTCATCGTCATTTTTTACTTATGCTTATGCTAAACTTGTTCCAGTTGCAAAGTTAGAAATAAACAAAGAGTTCGAAGACCAAATCGTAACTACATTCTTCTCTTTCAGCTTATCTAAGTGTTCTACTTTTTAAGCCCAGAAGACTTTGACGACTTTTTTTATGGAGGTATATACTCATTTATGGCGAAAAGCTCTCTAAGTGATGTTTAATGAAATGGGTGTAGTACAATAGGTTTTACCACAGTGCTATGGAGCGTTTATTTGCCGTACCTATATAATAAAAATAATACGGCACTTACAACAAAAATGGACCATAACTGGCACAGTTATAACTTCAAAGAACGTGCAGTGTTGTTTTGAAGACCAAATCGTAACTGACGCAGTTTTAAATTTTAAGGTAAGTTCAAAAGGTGTTTTCGAAGACCAAATCGTAATTGACAGTTTTCAATTTTAAGGTACACGGAGAAAAATGGAAGTCAGCGGTTTAATAACATTTACACAAATTCTGTAAACAAAACTTTTATTGTAAGACAGAACCCAAAAATACGGTAATCATTCCTAAACAGATCAGTAATGATTATCGTATTTTTGGACTCTGTCTTATAATAAAAGTTTTGTTTACAGAATTTGTGTAAATGTTATTAAACCGCTGACTTCCATTTTTCTCCGTGTAAGTTCAAAAAATGGTTTCGAAGACCAAATCGTAACTGAAACAGCTTTAAATTTTAAGGTAAGTACAAAAGATGGTTTTGATATAAACCAAATCGTAACTGATAAGTTTTAAATTTTAATTAAGGTAAGTTCAAAAAGTGGTTTCGAAAATCAAATTGTAAAGGTCTCAATGGGGTCGTTCGTTCCCCGACACATTTTAGTTGAAATTTTCAAAGTATTTTCATAATAAATACCGTTTTTTCGGAGGCCATAAAAAACGTGTTTAAAATACTTAATAAACGTTTATCATAAGAAGAAAACATTTTGTTGAATTCTCATCATTCCAATCCGATTCTCTTTGTTGAAAAGTTAAACCTGAAAACAATGCTTAAAAACAAATAAAAAACAAGTAATAATAACACACCGGTGCTCCAAGCGCTTCCCACGACGAGTGTCATCAGGAAAAACACTAAAGTCCTTTTGCTAAAAACAATGGGCAGTCCTGCCATCAATCGTCGACACGGTTGCTCCATTTTGCTTGGCAGTTGTCAATTGTCCTGCCAAGCTTTACAACCTAAATCACCAGCACTTTATTTCAACTATTATCACCAAAAACTGTCGAAAATCCGACCACTTTCCACGACTCACAAATCGCCATCCTCTTCCAATTCGTCACTTATTTGTACACAAAACCCTCCCCTTTTGTTTATTCTCTCCTCTTCCCTTTTTCCTTCACTTGATTTTTTTTCCTATAGTCCTTACCGTCGCCCACGACACACCTGGCAACGGCGCATTATTTCTCTCCAACTCCACGGGGCCCTTCGAACCTTAAAGAATCCTCCTTCACAACAAAAATCCCTTTGAGAGACAATTCCATTGTCATGGAGTCCGGAAAATGGAATAACTTTCCTTCGCTTTCCCGCGTTCTAAAACCACTTGTTGCAACTTGCAAACAGTTGCGAAACTTTCCTGATTCTATATTTTCGATTCACCTTTGCACGTGTGTACTTTCTGTACTTTCATCTCCGAAACTGATTGGCGAACAAAAAAGACGAACAGGAGTAAAACAGAATCGAGAATTAAATCCCCCAATCAAGAATCACGAAAATTGGCCAACGGTTTTCTTCCGAACACCTCTTCAGCGAATTTGAATCGCGACCGTTATTTTACAGAATCCAGGTATTTGGTGCCCCTTATTTTCAAGAAAAATCGAGTCAGAAAATAAAAATATTATCCTTTTTTTTATTTGAGTGACCTGACACGTTGCGCGCTTCGATCGTACCTGCGACACGATTTCAGGTAAGAGGCACGCTTTGACGTTCACCTGGTGCAACCTGGCAACCCCGCTGAATCACCTGGTTCCACTTTATTCACTCTTTCACTGATTGCCGTTGGGAAACTGAATCCTTTTTCACTCGCGAAAACTTCGAAATTCGCGCGAGTTAGTGGGGAGTCGATTAATTATTATTGAATTCCCGCAAGCGCGAGTTTAGAGGGTTTTGATAGGAACTCGAGTTCGAGTTTGTTGCACCACTCGGTTCCCGAAAGGAATGCATGTCAAAATCGCGACGAGGCGCATGACAGACAGACGCGGAATTTCGACCAATCGCGTGGCTCGGATTGGAGTGTCGCGTTCCGTTAAGTTAGTGGGGAAAGATAACCACTTTTTAAAGGGACTACTGCCATCTATCGGGGAGTTTCTTAACGAATGAGTCGGTAATGCAGATTCGAATGTTTTTTAAAAAAATAGGTATTTACCTTATCAGTCTATCATTTAAAAAACTGTAAATAATGAATTGTAATGAATTGTAATAAATATCGTAAATAATGAATAAAATCTATTTAAAAAAATATAATTTGAATGTTTTAATAGTTTTAATTGTATTGTTTCGTAATTTTACATTTTTAATCGTTAGAGATTGTTTCTTTTTTATTAAAAACTATATTTCTTGATTTCCCGCCTTTATTTTTAATATGTTTCCGGCACTGTAGATCTCGTACAAACTGATACAAAATTGTTCCGATTGTTTCATTGTTGGACCAGCGAGATTGTTCCGGCCTATTTTTGGTGAAAAACAAAGTTGGTATTATGTTGATTAACAAAATAAGCGTGTGAATAAAATAATTGAAAGTTAAATTTATTAAACGTGTATTTTTGCCTTCTCTGAATCAGCTGAAAGGTTTGTTTCTTGGCAATTTTGAAAATCTTAATCTTATATTTATAACCTTGAAAATTTATATTTTCCTGTTTTTTAGTCCACGTTGTATAATCTTATCACAAAATTTGTTTTGTCTTTCATGGGAAAATTTATTTCACAATATTTTTATTCAGATGTCGATAAATTTTAATTGTAATCATTATATGATGAAATTATATGACGATTTTTAATCATTTTTTAACAATATTTTACAGATGGAAATTGAAGCCGCAGAAGTTTCACCGGAAGGGTAAAATTTATTAAATAATAAAATTATAATATACATTGTTTTCTTGTACATTGTTTGTAATTATTTAATAATACTTTTATTTTTTATTTTTTATAGGAATTTAAAAAGATGTGAATTAATATTTTTATTTTTAAATACCAAGAAGTTTATATAAAAGTTGAAATATATATTTTTTTAATAAAATTTTTGTTTTTGATTCAGGAATGCTCCATCCAAAAAAGCGCTGAAGAAGTTGATGAAGGAAGCTGAGAAGGCAGCTAAAAAAGCAGAGAGATCTGCTGCAAAAGTACGTCTTTCAAAAATGATTCACCAATCTTTAATTTAAGAATCTTTTTATTTTGTACAATTTAAAAAAATCTAAATATTTTCAGGGACAAGATGAAACCGCTAAAGTCGAGGAGGATTTTTCCAGCGAACGTTATGGACTCTTGAAGCTGATCCAAAGTTCAGAGCCGCACAGCGAAAGAAAATATGTGGACGTTAAAAACCTGAACACGGACAAAGTGAACGAACTCGTCTGGTTACGAGGTCGTTTGCACACAAGCAGAGCCAAAGGTACTTCGAGTCGAAGCACAATTTCATCTATAAATTTCTGAACTAATATAATAAAATTAAAGAACAAATATTAAAATATCTTATTTTATTTTATAGGAAAACAATGCTTTATAGTAATCAGACAACAATCCTACACCGTTCAAGGTCTAGCAGTAGTCAATGAGATGATTAGCAAGCAAATGGTCAAGTTCATATCGAAGTAAGAGACGAACGCCGGAAGTTAGTCACCTAAATCGGTTAAAAAGTGTCTAATAATCTTAGAAAAATAATTTCAATTCGCTACTTAAATTCTTTTCAGCATCACGAAGGAGTCGATCATCGACGTGGAAGCGAGAGTAAAGCCCGTCCCTGCCAAAATTGAGTCCTGCACCCAGAAGGACGTGGAAGTCCATATTGAGCGAATTTTTGTGGTGAGTGCGGCAGAGCCTCAGTTGCCGCTTCAGATCGAAGACGCTGCAAGACCTGAAAACGATGACGGTGGATTAAACATCAAGGTCAACCAGGATACAAGACTGGACAATCGAGTCCTGGATCTCCGGACACCAGCGAACCAGGCGATCTTCAGGCTCGAGGCTGGAGTTTGCAAACTCTTCAGAGACATCCTCACCAACAAGGTGAAACAAGGGAAAATAATAGACTATGACCTTGAAGTAATATTTACTTAAAAATTAATAAAAAGTTTTTTTTTTTAATTTTTCTAGGGTTTCGTGGAAATCCACACGCCGAAGATGATCTCAGCAGCGAGCGAAGGTGGTGCCAATGTCTTCACCGTCTCCTACTTCAAAGGAAATGCATACTTGGCTCAGTCTCCTCAACTCTATAAACAAATGGCTATTGCTGCAGACTTCGACAAAGTCTTCACAGTCGGTGCAGGTAACTGAAAGATTGAAAATAACTGAAAAGAATATTCTTTAAAACAAAAATTCCAGTCAATCTGGTGCATTTTAATTAATTTTTCATTGTATAACTTTCCTTTTTCCTAGTGTTCAGAGCCGAGGATTCAAACACGCACCGACACTTGACGGAGTTCGTGGGTCTGGATTTGGAAATGGCTTTCAAGCACCACTACCACGAGGTTGTGGATGTCATTGGTCAACTGTTCACTGAACTCTTCCGAGGACTGCGTGATAAGTAAAGACAAAATTGAAACTTGAAGTTAATTTTAAAATTTCGTTTTGTACTTCTGCATACTATAATATCGTTAATTTTTAGTTATGCTGCAGAAATCGCTGCTGTAAATCAGCAATACGCAGTCGAGCCTTTCAAGTTTTTGGACCCGCCTTTGAAATTGGAATTCCCCGATGCTATTAGACTCCTCGCAGAAGTGGGAGTCACTTTAGGAGAAGAGGAAGATTTGTCCACGGCTAATGAGAAACTTCTGGGCAAGATTGTCAAAAATAAAGTAGGAATTCTCTCCATTCTTTTTTTTATTTTTTGTTGTTTTATATATTTAAATTTTTAATTTTTAATTACATTTTTTTCAGTATGACACCGACTTCTTTATGCTTGACAAATATCCGCTGGCAGTGAGGCCTTTCTACACGATGCCGGATCCCAAGAATCCGGTAAGTTAAAATTATTATTCGACAATAATTTCAAATTTAAATTCACGTTTTTGAATTTCAGAAAGCCTCAAACTCTTACGACATGTTCATGCGAGGAGAAGAGATCATTTCGGGAGCTCAGCGAATCCACGACGCGGAGTTTTTGACTGAAAAGGCCAAGCACCATGGCATAGGTAAATATTTGCACTATCTAGTTGATATTTTTTGTTTGAAGAGTTTTTAATTTTGTATTTTTTGTTTTTTTTGTTTTAGATATTGCAAAAATACAAGCATACATCGATGCTTTCCGGTACGGATGTCCACCTCACGCTGGAGGTGGAATTGGAATGGAACGAGTCGTGATGTTGTATCTTGGACTCGACAATATCAGAAAAGTCTCAATGTTCCCACGTGACCCAAAACGTCTCACGCCATAAATTTCGCGATGTATCAATTCTTATTTTCACTTACAATTTGTACTTTGCATAAAGTCCATAAAGTTCTGATTTTTCGGATGTTTTACGTGTTTTACTTCCCTTTAATACTTTCTATTTTTCTGCTCGCATTTCCCTGACTTCCACGACAAATTTTTTTTTCTCTGACATTAAAATTTATCTTTTTAAAATACTTATCAAATTTCAAATCGTAAACAATTTGAAATTGACTAAATCCCTAAAAACCTGTAAAAACTAATCTACTTAATCTAATTTTTAATCTATTCTCTCTAAAAAAAAAAACCTAAAAATCTTGTCAAACTCGTAATAAACATAAATAACATTCTCTGAGTTTAATTCCCGAAAAAACGTCACTAGATTTCCCGTTGATTGTGGGGAAATATCGCGATATAAATATCACAGATTATGAAACGATCGCGCAGTTCGTATCAAATATAAATGTAGATATCCAGTTTGTTGTTTACCTTACGTCGAAGAGAAACAAAACCAAGTTCGTGTTGAATTATTAATTTTTAATTGGAGATATTTGTACGCATTTAATATACATTTTTTTTTTAAATTATCTAGTTTATTAATGGTAATTTCCTATTAAAATTAAAATACTTCAAATTCCACGAAATCTTTTTAAAATTATAAAAATCTGGTGAAGTCCCTTAAATTTCAATATAACAAATTTTAAAAAACCTTAAAATAACTTTAAATTTGCCAAAAAAAATAGTAAAAATCTTTAATATTTCTAGAAATCTTTTCAAATACCTTAAAATTCCACGATAACATTTAAAATCCCTCAGAATTCTTAAAAATTTTCTTTTAATTTTATCAAATCCGTTAAGATTCCACGAAGTCTTTTAAAAATCATAAAATTCTTTTGAAGTATGTACCTTAAAATTTCCCAGCCTTCAAAATCTTTTACAATTACTAAAAAGTCTTTTAAAGTTTTGTGGAACAGAATTTTAAGACGTTTCTAGGAATTTTAAGGAATTTAAAGAGATTTCGAAGGTTTTGACTTCTTCAAAGATTTTAAAAGGCTTCTGTGAATTTAGATATTTTTACATATTTTTGCACACCTTTTGCTAGTAGACAAAAAACTTGTCATTCTTTATCTAATTTCAAAAATCTCTATAAGTTTCATAAAATTTCTTAAAATACCTTTATTATCCTTCAAAATTTGGCGAAATTCCTTTAAATATCGTAAAATCACTTGATATTTCTTAAAATTACTCAAAGTCCTATGAAATCGGATTAAATCTCTGAAAATACTTGCAAATACACTGAATCCCTCAAAAGTCCCTAAAATTACTAAATATTCAAAAAGATATTCATAAAATCCCTTAAAATTACTTAAAATCCCATGAAATTTTATGAAATCTCTTAAAATTCCTGTCAATCTAATGAAATCTCGTAAAATCCCTTGAAAGTCCTTAAAATAATTTAATATCCCGCAAAATATCATACAAGTATTTAAAATTCTATAAAATTTCGATTTCTTCATTTTACGCAACAAATAATAAATTTAAAATTTTTTCCTTCTGTACAATTAATCAATTTTTAACTAGAATTATGCGCACAGAGCGAGAAAATATCTAATTCAAATATTTTTAAAAATATTTGAATTGAAAATATTGACTTTTGAAGTTAGATTTTGAATTCTTCGTTTTGTGCAAAAAGTATCGAAACTAAATATTTTTTCGCTCTGTACGCAGTCTTATATTAGAAAACCGATTAGTGCTACAGAGCGAAAAACTATTTATCTATAATTTTCATTGAATAAAACAAAGAATGGAATTTTGAACTTAACACTTCGGTACAACGGCCTTAAAATAGGTTTTTCCTAAGTGTCAAAATCAGCTGCCACCTGTCATCGCCACGTGCTCCAGACATCAGGGGATTTTCTCAGAAAAAAAAATTTTTGAACGGATACAGATTGCAGATACAGGCGAAGCTGACGTGACACATAACGTACAGTCGCAGACAAAAATCTAAAGTTAAGCTGAGTCTGCTCCACTCAACTTACTCAACAGCTCAGCAATCCAGATTCGTAATCCGACCAGCGACCACTGCACAAGTGGTGAGCAATGTGAAGTTAAAGAAACACCTGTTGCCTTTTGCCAAAAGCATGACCCATTTGCTCAAAAATTTGACCAATAGCATCTGGCATGCTTTCTATGCTCTGCAAGCCGATGGAGCTTTCGTGGTCGCAAAATCAAAATTAAAGGTGGGTCCATCATCACTATATAGTTATATATGTACCCCCTTAAGAAAAAAAAAAAGAAAAAAACAGTCACTGCGCTCTCAATTCCAGAAGCTGAATCAATTTCCAAATTCGGGTGTGGTTTATTTTCACAACGGCCTTGATCCTCAAAAGCTTCTTTTTTATAGCCAATTGGGTTTTTGAATCACCTGCAAAAACAATAAAAAATTAATAATGGAAGAGAAAATAAATTTTATTTCGAAATATTTGGTTCTGCAAATATTTTGAAATTAGGCATGGAGATTTTCATTGGATTATTATTATGAAATTTGTTTTTTTTTAAATTAGAGAAAAAAAAATTTTTTTTATTTTTTTTTTATTTATTATTTTTTTTAGGTTTTGACAGCCAACATTGGAACTTTGATGGACCTGTATGGAATTGAAAAAGGACTGGAACATTATCGAAGCACTCAAAGTTTGACTTTTGAACAATTCGTTTATTATATACAAAAGGAGGTAAGAAAAAAAATTAACTTTTTTTTTTCTTTTAAGACCTTCTTAATTTTTTTCTTGGACTAAAATAATTATTTCTTTATCCGCTTTTTATATAAAGTTATTTATGTATAATTTTTTTTCTTTTTCTCTTTTTTTTTATTTATTTTTATTTCAAGGTTTTTTCGTCACTTACTGATACAACGCCGATCCAAACATGTCGAAATTTGGAAGAAGGAATCGACGAAATTTGTTGGCTCGTTTGTCGCAAAATGTATCTGAATCGAGCACATCCAGTTTTCGAAGATCGTAGCGTTTACCAATTATTCAGGATATTTTGCCTTCTTGGCGAAATGGAAGCCGACGGCACGGATGCTTCGTATTTGGTAATTAGAGATACCTAATTATTCTTGAACTAAAGAAATGTAATTAATTAAGACATTTTCTTAAAGAAAGAAAAATATTAAGGACGTTGGACCCAAGTGATAAGTTCAAAATTCTCTTCTCCATTTTACTCAACGAAAATTAAAGATAAATATTTTTTCGCTTTGTAGCACTAATCTTTAGTCAAATATAAAACTGCGTACAGAGCGAAAAAATATTTATCTTCGATAATTTTTGTATAAAACGAAGAATTCAAAATCTGACTTCAAAAGTCAATATTTTCAATTTACTTAAAAAATATTTGAATTAGATATTTTCTTGCTCTTTACGCATAATTCTAGTTAAAAATTGATTAATCCTACAGAGGGAAAGAATTATAATTTTAATATTTGTTAAGTAAAATGAAGAAATCGAATTTTTAGATTTCTAAATAAAGATTTGGTGGAATGTGAAACAATTTTTTAAATATTTAACGAATTTCGCAGAATATAAACAAAATCGAACGATTTATTTTATTTTTAATGGATATATCGTAGAAGTTTAAGATGTAAAAAAAAATTAAAACCATTAAAATTGTTTTATAGGTAACAGCTCATAGTGACGAAGTAGCCCAAATTGCTTCTCAATTTGTAACTTCCTTAGGTTTAAATTGGGACCCACTCGATTTTTCGGCCTTGGCCGCTGCGATCGGAACTTTCAGGTAATTTATTATTATAAATTTTAGAAAAGTGCATAGATACTTATATTTATTTATAAAACCAGAGAATAAATATATCCATTTTTTTCATATTTCTCCAAGATTTCCGACCTTCCTCGCAGTCCTCGAATCAAAATACTCTGGAGGCGGATCTTTAGATGCTGCCGCATTAACGGAAGCAATCGACGATTTATATCAAACTTACGTTGAAGATGTGCTCAAAAAAGTAAGTTTTTCATTACAAAAAAAATATATACATATATTATATAAAAATACTTTTTAAAAAAATTTGTAAAATACCTAAATCTAAAGCTTCCTAACTTCGGAATATAAAAATTTAAAGACCCCAAAGTTTGTAGCTTCCAAAGTTGAATTATAATTGATAGAAATTGTCTTAAATTGCTTTTAATTGCTTTTAATTCTTTTTAATAGTTTCTAATTCTTTTAGGGCTACTTAATGAAAAAAGGCTTTCTACTTCCAACTTTGAGGTGCTTCTGGTTCGTTTTACGTCCTGGAGAACTGACGTATTACAAAGATTCTCAACAAAAAGAAGCCTCGGGCGTAATTCCCTTGGACGTGAATTCCTGGGCGGATGCTGCAAGCAGTGGAGGAAAACCAGACAGAAGATTTATTCTGAGTACTCCAGAACACAGGTGCATTGAACTTGTCGCTGAAGATCATCGAGGGAGACTACAATGGTTGTCTGCTCTTCAAATCGCGATTCAACATTCAACTGAAAAAATTGGATATCAGAGGACTCTCGCCTATCAAAGGAGATCCACTCGCCAGGTTCTTATAATTATTACCTAGAATACAAAACAAAAATCTGAAGTCAAAATAAACTCAAATTAAAATTTTTCTTTCGAAATATAAAAAAACAAGATAATATAAATAATATAATAATATAAGTATTATAATAATATAATATTTAATATAAATAATTTTATTTATATAAATTTCAAGAAATTTTGATGTGGAAATAATATTATATTCATAGGGATAATATAATATTATCTATATAATTAATAGCTTTTTTAATTAATAGAAAAATCAATTTTTCATAGGCTTCAAGGCAGCAAAGAGAAGAAACGAGACTTGAACTTCAACACGAACGTCAGGCCCGAATAGCAGCCGAGATCCAAGCCCGAAAATTGGAAGCTCTTTCCAAAGAGGAAAATGCGAAAGTTCAAGAATTGGAAGACGTTAAGAAAAAATTGGAAATTTTACTTCAAGAAGAAAAACAAGCATTGAGGGATGAAGAAATTGGTAATTATTTTTCAGTCGTTGGTGCTCAATCTAATTTAAAATTCTTTTCCTTAGCTTTATTAAACAAATATTATATTTAGATATTTTTTCAGTAAAATGCAGAAATTTGAGGTGAAATTAGAATTTTGAGATCAACACTTGGGTCTAACGCCCTTAATGTTTATTATTTCAGTGAGGGGATTGCAAGCTCGAGTTCTGCGTGAAGAATGGGAGAGACGAGAGCAATTAGAAAGACTTCAAAAAGAGCAACAGGATCTTCTTGAATCTGAGAAACTGAAACGTCTCGAGTTCGAGAGAAGACAACAAGATAATGAGAGACAACTTCAAGGTACTCAATTATTTGCAAAAAATTCCCAGTTCCTTGTTTCTTTAATTACAAAATAATTATTTTTGTTTGAATAAATATTCAACTTGATTTTTAATTCCAGATGCGGAAATTCGACTCCAGCAACTCGAGTCTGAAAAGCAGAGCTTGGATTCGGAATTGAGATCAGCTCGTGAAAAAGTAAGACGAGCTGAAGAGGCTCAAATTCTACTGGAGGCCCAAATAGTCACTGTTCGGCCTCCAAGAAGTGGAGAAAGAATTCGACGAACTCAAAGTTTCATCCCAACGACGAAGGAAAGACCCTTGCTTTTAGACAAACTAGAAGAGAGGGCAATGACTCTTCAAAAAAATTGTTAATTTGCACGCAGGCCATGCAAATTAAATTTGAAAAAAGGATCAAGCTCAAGGGCGGTTTTTTTATATTAATGATTAATTCCCTATTTTATAAGGGAATTAATTTTAAACAGGGTAAAATTGTTCGAAATGGGTGGAAATAATTTTAATCGAGCCAAATGCCTTTCTTCGCTGCCAAACTTTGCCAAACAATTTATCAAGAAACTTTTATTTTTATTTTTAGGATTAGTATTTTGAAGATTTCAATTCGGAGAGTTTATAATTTTGGAAAAGGAAATTTGGAGAGTCCCGGATTTAGGAATCTACAAATTTTCGGCAAATTTGACACAAGGGCGTTGGATCGAGTTCTAATTTCAAAATTAGATTTCATTTTAATTAACAAATTTTGCGAACTTGGTCCAATTCCTTTAATAATAGAAACTTGATGTGGAATGAACTTTGCCAAACGATTTCAAAGGGGATTTTTATGTATTTTTTATTTTTATTATTTTTATTTAGTTAGTTTTATTTTTACCATTCCTTTTTTATGTTTAATTAACAACGATGATGATAATAATATAAATAAGATAATAAGATAATTAACTATAATGAGCTTGACTGTTGTAAATATTGAGAAAAATGCTCTCTTTGAGTGAACCTGTTAGTTTTAATTTGTGAATACGAAAAGATAAATTTAAGTCGTTTTTAAAATTTTACAAATGTTTTTTAAACCGTTATGAAAAAGTACCTTAAATATTTATGAAAGGGAAACGAGCTTTCTGATTGAGATTATGATTGTTTCGTTCCTATGACGATTAAGCAATTAAGATGAGCAGAATCGATCAAACATTGTTGCGAGGCTAAAGTCTGAATCGAAAAAATGAGAAAGAGCTTTTTAAAATAAGTTCGAAACAGTTGAGATTAACCGGAAGTGTAATTTATAACAAGGTTAAATAAAAAATATCGAAAAACTTGGATATTTGTTATTCTTTTACAAAATGAATCTTAAGTGCAAAATATTTTAAATCTGTTTCCTTAAACTATTTTTATTTTCTATTTAAAGCTGAGAATATTCAATTTTCTGATAAGTAGATTTCATTTATTTTAAGGGTGCTGGATCCAAGTTCTAATCGAAAAATTCGATTTCTTAACTAATATTATAATTAGATATTTTTAACTTTATATTAATTTAACTAAATATAAAATAAAAAGTCGACATGGAATTAATTTGAGATTAAATTTGATCCTAGTTTAAATAAAATGCCGCCGAAAAAGAAAAAGGGAAAATCTTCAAAATTGGCTCGAATGAGCGATGAAGAACGAGCTCGTTATTTACAGCATCGAGCGGAGATTGAATTGGAAGCAAAGAGAAGAAAACAACAATTAATTGCTGTTTTTACAAAGGTGGAAAATTTTAAATTATATATTTTCTTTATTTTAAAGAAATAAATAAATAAATATTGTTTTTGATTATAGAATAAATTGAAACGCGAAGATGCATTTTCAAGAATAAATACAGCGAAGATAAATGAGCAATGGAGATTTATTCTGAGGAAAATTAAATGTCGAGAATTGTACGAAGAAGTTGAATATTTGTGGATGAATTTTTCTCGAGCTTTGAAAGCAAAAGACGAAGTTATTAATAAATTGTGTGAAAATCTGGAAGTGGCGGGACTTGATCACAGAAGATTGCAAGAAGCTCATATGGATATTATCGACACGTTGATTGGTAGAAATTTAATGAAATTATAATAATTAATTAAGGGCTTGGGAGTCAAGCTATAAGCTAAAAAATTCGATTTCTTCATTTTACTTAATAAATATTAGAATTGGCATTTTTTTCGCTGTGAGAATTACTTAATTTTTATGCAGAATAAAAAATATTTTTTTTTATAGGAAGAAGTGGCCAACGACTCGAATTTCTCAGGCAAATTTACCTCCAGTCCCTGAACGAAATCGAAACCTTTGACAAAGTAGAATTCCAAAAATTGAAAGAATTAATGCGAGAAGATGCGAGAAATTTGGAAAGGATTATTTTTTCCCAGGACAATTGGATTCAGGAAAGAATAAATGAAACGAAAATTCGAAATGCAATCAGCACATACAGTATAGAATATTCGGTAACATCGTATCCTAAATTTAATTTCCACAATTTAATTTAATTTATTTATTTTTAAATATTTAAATGGCTTTTTTTATCCTTGAACTTCAGAAAGAAGAGGACATTTCAGAAATAAAAAATCGGACAAAGTCGATAATGGAAATTCAGAGTTTGGAGCTTGAAAAAGTTATTTTTGATTATGAATCTTCAACTGAAACGAAAAGAAAACAATACGAATATTTGAAAGAACAAGACGACGCAAATTGTTTGGAAGCAGCAAAGTTTCCAAAATTAAATTCGCAATTGTCGGAGACAGTAGAAAGTTTGAAAAACGAAACTCATAATTTGAGGAGGGAAAGAGAGGAAAGCATTTCGGAATTGAAAAGTCAACTGGAGAGATTGTCGAAAAGAATTTGGAAATTGAGGCAGGAAATGAAATTGATGCAGACGATCGATGCTTTGCAGTTGAAGAAATTAAGTGTCACGAGTACAGAAGTTATTAAAGTTAGAATTTTTCAAAAATTAAAGGTTTTTTTTTTAAATATTAAGGCTGTTCTAAAGTTCCATATTTAAAACTATTTTTAGAAATTGGGTGGAATATTGGAGAAAAGTTCGACAATTCAGTTTTTAATAAAACTCTGCGCAGACTTGGAACCACCATTGCTTATTAAAAAATATTCTCTAAAGGATTTAGAGTCTACAAATGAAGTCTCAACGATAGGCGTAAGTTTGACTAAATTAATGAATTATTCATTTTGAAATCCAAGTTTTAATCTCAAAATTCGATTTCCTCAATTTAATAGACAAATTAAAAAAAAAATAATATTTTTTTGTTAGGTTGTAGATCTCTACGATAAAATGGAAAATTTCTGGCAGCAAGTGAACCACGTAAAGGCCGAGAATATTTTAATGAAAAGGGAAAGGGCTCATCTGAGATCGGAAAACAATTTCCTAAAAAATAAACTCCGGACCTACCTATTTTCCGTCTCAAGAAAAATTCCCATGATCTAAAATTATAGGATTCGATTTAGAGAATCAAAAATCAAAATAGAAATATTCAAAATATTGTAATAAATTGATTTTTTCTGCATTTTATTGATAAAAACATTATAAACACACACCCCGATTACTAAAGTAATTTATTAAAAGCTGTACAAAAATAAAATACCCGACATGTGTAAAAATAAATTATTTTTTGGTTAAGTATTGATATGGACTGATATTATATTTATTTACCATATTTCGTTAAATAAAGTCAAAAAACTGACAGGGCGACTGGGGTGAGAAATCGACTAATCGACCGAAAAAATATCATCTTATAATGTTTATAGAGTAAAATGAAGAAATTGAATTTCTAACTAAAAATTACCCTAAAGATCTAAGATTCATCATAAGACAAGAATTCTTCACAAAAAAAATGTATTACATTTTTACAATTAAAAATTGTATATCCTTTATTAGTTATCATCCCTTACTTTTTATCTTTGAGTAAAAATACCTCCGCCTAAGGCGACATATTTGTAGGGACGAGAGCGAGTTCTGCCCTTGACTGGATGGAAGAAAATTTTCTCCCTCGGAGCCATGTTTTCGGTTTCCAGATAAATATCGAAGCAGGCTCTGAGGCGTTGAATTTGGGCAGTGAGAGTCGGTGGTTTTTCCCACATTACGTTCACTTCTCTCTCAATATCTCGGAGAATGTCAACTGAGTCTGGAACCGAGGAATTTATACTTATGCTGAAAATTGGAGTGACTTTCGGGTAGTCGGGTTTTATTGCGATCCGAGCGATGAGTTCACTGCTTCCTCTTCGTAAAGCCGCCTCGTAAAAAACATCGACCGAGTTGACCAAACCCTCTCGACAGAATAGAGGAGTGTCTGGACTGTTGCAGTAATTTTTCCAGGAGAGGGTGACAAATTTGCAGAGGGTCGTGGCGATTTTCTGTGGGATGGGATCTACAGTTCCGACGAAAACTGGTAGGTTTCCTGACTCCAGTTGACGAATTTCGGTGCATAATTCGAGTCTTGCTTTCACGCGTCTCTTTATTTCCTTGAGCACGTTCTCTATATTGTCGTGAGCAAGTTCCTGACTCGTCACCTATAAAATAAAAAGTTAAACATTAAGACTAAGCTCTATACAGTCTTATGTTTCAAAAAAGATTAGAATAAATGAAAAAAGAAGATGACGAACATTTGCTCTCTGTTCTTGAACATCCGGAGCGTTGAAATAAAGTCCGGCCATCCGTTGAGCCCATTTGTAGGGAATTCCGAGTCCTAGTGAAGGAAAGGGTCCAAGTTTGTGCCTTGCGAGTTGATAATGATTTGTTGGATTTGGAGATTCGAGTCCAGTGTCTCTGGGATAAAGTTCTCGAAGTACGGATTCAGATATCAACATGTCCCTGGTTTTAGAATAAAGAACTTTATCAGTTACTAAATATCAAAAGAAAATTCTGAATTTCTAAAGATTGCATTTTTTTAATTTACCCTGCAGTGACGCCTCCTTGGTCCATATTTTCCAGATTCGATTCAACAGTCACGACTTTGAGAACTGTCAAGTAGAAGAACTGGAGTGTCAGTTTCGTTTGATCTAAAAAGAAAAGATAAGAAAATTAAAAAATTGAAACTCCTTAACATCTCTTGAAATGAAATAAAATTCCTTAAAATACTTTTAAATTTATACTTTTGAAACTGAGGACAATCTTCACGGAGAGAGGATGTCGTTGAAGAAGCTTTAATTTCTTTTCCTCTTGTCTTGCTTCCTTCGACATTCGGTGGTGTCGTTTCTTGTGGACTGGAGCTTCCTCAACTACATTTTCCGAGGTAGTTTCCGCATCGGAATCCGATTCCTGAAGCCTGTCTTGACTGTTTGTTCGTTTAGCTTCGTCCTCGTCTCCTTCAATTGTCACAACCAATGAGGAATCTGAAAAATCATCAAAACATTAGAAACTTGGTAAAAATAAAAAATATTACTTATTATTATTATCTTTTGTATTATATTTACCGTAAGCGTCTCTGTAAGCTGAACTTTTTGCATACAAGACGTAAAGAGGCGAAGACAATAAAGCCCCTTTTTTGTGATCCTGTCTTATTTTGTCCAAAGGAAGTCCCAGACTTTCTTGCAAGGGTTTACTTGTCTAAAAATAAAATAGAAAAAATATAAATAAAAATTCCCAATCATTTCCCTCTTCTTCTACATAATTTGTCACATATTTAAACTGAATTCTCCCTCTATTTCGAGTAAACTTACTTCCAAAATTGTTCGCAGTTGCGGAGCGAGATTGTCCAATCGGGTTTGTTTTTGTTCAATACTCGAAGCCACGACTTTTTTACTGTCAAAGAGTTCGTGACAGAGAGAAGCCAATTGTTTCCTCTGGGTTAGTTCCCACTCAAGTCGAGCGAGTCTCAGCTTGTGAGGATCTGTTTTCGTCTCTTCCTGCAAAATAAAAATAAAATAATAAATAAAATTACAACCAAAATTAGGGAAATTATATTTATAAATAATTTTATACTCACGGGTCTTGAAATTGTTTCTGGAGCTTCCTTGTAAAATTCACTCTCTGGGACTAATTCTATAATCTCGTCCTTCGATCTATACAAAAAATCAAATTTCAATTAATTTAATTGTTCATTAATTCAATGAAGCTATAATAAATAACTTACGGATTTTTAATTAGAAAACTTACTTGAACTGAAGACACTTCATGACTTCTTTCTTTAAATGCATTACTTCATACAATAAATTCTGCAAATGAAGATGACGACTGTCGACTCCACTTTTTGATTTGATGAGAGAATCTCGGGCAAATTTTGTTCTGAATTTTTCCATTCTGTTGAGTTTCTTTAACTCAATGAAAGCCAAGGATGTCGTTATTTGCAATTCGCTGATTCCCTCCTTCGCCTAAACAATTTTATTATTAATAATACTACATTTATAATAGAGTAGAAAATAAATTACATTAAATAAATTTTAAATTGTGTGTTGAATTTTTTATTTTTAATATCATTGAGGCAAAGACATTTTAAACAGAAATTACTTACAACTGGACTGTCGCTCGTTTTCAATTCTGCAATTTTCGCCATTGAATTGCGAATTTCTTCACAGGTGTCGAGAAAAATTTTTGAATCTTCTTCTGGGCATCTCGCGACTGCTTCCTTTTCCTCGAAGGTTATTATCGTCTAAATTTTCAAAAAAACAATGTTAAATAATCCGGGAATTATCCTGGAATTGAAAAATAAAAAATCTAGGAAAATCCAGCAATTGCCCTTCGATTTGAAAAAAAAAATTTCATCAAATTCCTAACAATTTCTTAAAAACACTTAAATTCTTAAAATCCTAAAATTCACTAAAATAATTATTAATATTAATATGATATTTATATTAACTTAAATAATTTACTGTTCAAAAAATGTTTTTTATTCAAAATCGTTGAAAACGAAAATAATAAGAAAAATTGGAAAAGAAATGAAAAAAAAAAGTTTGCTAAGTGTGGGGTTCGAACCCACGCTCCCTGTTGGGAACCAGAACTTAAATCTGGCGCCTTAGACCACTCGGCCAACCTAGCTGGTCCTGAGACTTTCTTTTTGAAGCAAATTTACAGTTCCAGACCCAAGAATATACAAAATTCTATATTTTACAATAAAAAATGCTCCAAGCTCCTTCAATTACATAAACATTAAATAATTCCATGTATTATTAGTTTAATTAAAAAAAAAAACTCCTCGAATCTTCCATTTTGTAATTTCTGGATACAAATTTTCTTTTTGATAATAAGAGGTCAAATATGTTCATCTCAAGGTTTATATAAGTTAATAAAATAATAAAATCATTCTCCAAATTCTTTTGCAACTTTTCTTTGAGCAAAAGAAGAAATTTTCGTCAATTTTGCCAAACTTATGGGCAAAAAGTGTGGTTATGTTTGCTAAGGAAATAAAAATATATTTTTACTGAAAAAGAAAGAACTATGTTACTTTGAATATTGGAATTCAATTTCTAGAGTCAAGCTGTTATAAAAATATATAAAATAACTATTTAAATACACATCTTTTGTTATTATTTTGGAGTTTTGTGAGTTTTGCTACGAAATTTCTAACCTTATACATATCTCCATCTTTTACTGCAGTTGTACCTCCTCCAATTGATTTTCTTCGCTTTTTTGAAGGCTCAACCTCGGCTTCTTTCACCATTTTCACTTATTTTCAATAATTAACTAAATTCGTTAATAAAAATGACTAAAAGAATTCAAGAACTTTAGGACCGAATCTTTTCACTCTTGAAAGTAAACAACTCTCCCAGATGGGTAAGATCGGTAACTGCATTATCGACGCCGGTAAAAGAAGCGCGAAATTCAAACACGATTAATATTTAAAAAACTCATTTTCTAAATAAAATATTCGTAAACAATTAGTTAAGTTTATTTCATCTTTAATGGATAGTAAATTTTAATTTCCTTTCAATTATTAATTGCATGCGTGGTAATTACCATTTGAGCAAATTTAATTTGGCCAACTTTGCAGTTTGAATAATAAATGTTTTTGGTAATAATAAATATTTCTTGCTGAAATTAGGCCATTTACCTGCGTTTCGTATAAAGAGAGGTAAATCGCCTGGTTTTAGTGAAAGATATTTATTATTGCAAATGTAAAGTTGGCCAAAGTAAATTTGCTCTTATGGTAAGTATAAGAGTAACTTACACCCTTAAAACTCGCCTCTAAAATAAATATTCAAATATACCTTTATATCTTTAATAAAAAAATACATTTTTAATAATATGCTCTTAGTTTTAAAATATTTTAACATTAAAAATGAAATGCAAAAAAAAATCCTCTTGACCCCGACGTGATTTGAACACGCAACCTTCTGATCTGGAGTCAGACGCGCTACCGTTGCGCCACGGAGTCTTGGTGTTAGCAATTCTTCACAGGCTGTTTTCAATCTCGTGTGACCTAAATTTTAGCTCAAATTTCGAATTAATTTCATTTTAATTAAAGAAATTTAATATCCTTTCTGCGAAAAAGATTTATCTCTCATTTATTCACCAGGAAATACAAAAAAAAAAAAATCCGGAAACATAAATCATTTTGAAGCAAACAAAAGACCATCACACAGCATAATCGATATTCACTTCCGGTCAAATTACCCCTTTTTAAAATACTCCGTCTAAATATTAATTTTCGCGCTGAAAAACGTTTAAAAAAATATAATTATTTTCCAAGCCGAATATTTAACAAAATTATTTATGATGTTTTGTCCGAAATAATTATTTTATATTTTATAACAATGCTTCTAATTATTCGGTCACGTGACTGAAAATCCGCCTTACTTACATTGCGCATGCGTTGCGGAACGGATCTTATTAGTCATATTTCGCGGAAATTTACGAAACGCTAAAAACACAATTTCAATTTTTATAAATAAATATTTGTGCTTTTAAAATATTTCTTAATGCAATTTTAATTAATAGTTTATTTGATATTTTTATCCATTCAAATATAATCAGATACAATTATTTATTCATACAAATTAAGTACCATTTTCTGGGATTTAAAAATTCCTGACAACTATGACCAATAGGGCGAAAGGCGCGACGCATGCGCATAAGAAAAAGGCAAAAATGGCGGTTCATGACCGTTATTTTTAAATTTTGATCTATAATTACGTAATTATGCCTGTTAAAGTAGTGAATTTACAAGCATAAGAAATAAATGAACTCCTGGAGAGACTCTTTGCTTAGAAATATGATTATTTCGGGTATCATGGGATAAATTAGAAGATATTTCGTTTTGTAATTTGAAATTTGAATTCGAACGCGTGGCGTCACTTTTCCGCGTCGATAAAAATGGCGGCACATTGAACGTCGAAAGTTTATTTGTTACAATTTTAACAGAATTAATTTGTCCCGAAAATGTTCCATAATATGTGATTTTGTGTTTGTAGTGTATTTTTATAAATCTCAGGTGGGTTTTATTAAATTTTTACAGGCGAAAATCCTCTTTTAAAGTTTTTTCTACCTTCTGAAGTTTTCGTGGTTAAGATTTTTTCGCGAGTGAATTTTCCGCTTTTTCCGTGTTTGGAAAAGTTTTTCACACATTTCCACGTCACCCCCGACGATTTTATAGAGATTTTACATATAAAATTTATCGGCAATATCAAAAAATTTGACAATTTTGGTAAATGTTTTGATTGACATAACCTCACTTTTCGAAAGAAATTTACCAAATTCCTTTGTGAGTTTTTTTAGTCTGTTTAAAGTAATTTTTAGCCAAAATTCTTCCTGGAAAAGAATATTTCATTTGTGTATTTTTTTCTTTTAATTCATATTTTCTGCTATTATTTTTTATATTTTTTCGGAGTTTTTCTTTCAGATTTTTCGTTTTTATTTTTGAGCGGGAATGACAAAAAAAGGGATTTTGAGAAGAAAAGTCGACCTTCCGAAGTTTTATAAAATAATTGAGCCCAGAATTTCGATTTAGAAGTTTTTTTTGTAGAAAAAAATAATTTGGACTATTGTTGTATTTTAGATTTTCGAAAAAAATTTTTTTTTAATGTAATTCTTGATTTTTCTTACAATAACAATATAAAATATAATTAGTTAATCGCTTTATGAGTATTATAAACTACTGCTGATTGTTTTTTTCAATTTAAAGTCATTTTTAGTAATTTTACTAATTTTCCAAAGAATTTTAAGAGAGTGAAAAGCTTAAAAAAATTCCAAAAAATATTTTTTTTAAATGAAAGAAATGTACAAGCACTTCCAAATATCTTTTAAAAATCCTCAAGAAAGATTTATGACACCCTACAAAATTTGTTTTCAATATGTTGATTAATTTAATTTAATTGTTGACAGAATGGCTCCAAAAAATTTACAAAATGAGAATGAATCTGACGAGGAAATGGAAGTTGAATCTGGACAAGGAGGAGCTCATGATTCCGATGAAGAAGGTGGTCTCAGAATTGACGACGATATTTACATTCCGCCCAGACCTACAGAATTCGGAGAAGTCGATACGACCGGTCCTCGATTAATGATCACGCATATCAATAATTATAACTTCAAAAGTTACGCCGGCGAGCAACGAGTTGGATCTTTTCACAAGGTTTATACATTTAAATATCCAAATCCTTATTACTAATCTAATCTAATTTAAAAGCGACTAATTCCAAAGTTTTTGTTTATATATAAATAATAAATTAACGTTCCTTAATTTTCAGTGTTTCTCTGCAATTGTCGGGCCCAATGGAAGTGGAAAGAGCAACGTTATCGACTCGATGCTCTTCGTGTTTGGCTACAGGGCGAGTAAAATCCGTTCGAAGAAAATATCTGTTTTGATTCACAATTCGAGCGAACATCTCAACATTAACAGCTGCTCAGTTTCTATCCATTTCCAGCAAATTATTGACAAGGTTCATATCATTTTTATTATAATTTATTGTAATTTGTATATATATTTATTGTAATTTTACATGTCGTTTATTAATTTTCATTAAAATATCCTTTATAAATAATTTTTATTTTTTTAGGAGGGAGACGATTACGAGGTGGTGCCAAATAGTCAGTTCGTGATTTCGAGAACAGCTTTCAAAGACAGTTCCTCGTTCTATCAACTGAACGGAAAGAAAGTTCAGTTCAAGGAAATAGCGAAACTTCTCAGATCCCATGGCGTTGATCTCGATCATAATCGTTTTTTAATTTTACAAGTGAGTGCCTTCCTAATTTTTTATAAGCTTAGATCTAGAAACTCAAATTTACTGAAATTTACAAATAAACTAGTATTTAATTCTAAATTGTGTATTCTTTTAGGGGGAAGTCGAGCAAATCGCACTTATGAAGCCGAAAGGACAAAACGAGAATGATACGGGTCTTCTCGAATTTTTGGAAGACATTATAGGAACCGTGAGATACAAGGAACCTCTCGAAAAGCTTTACGATAAAGTCGAGCTTCTCACGGAGCGAAGAACAGAAAAATTGCATCGATTGAGGGTCGTTGAGAAAGAGAAAAAGGATCTGGAGGAACCGATGCAAGACGCGGTGCAGTTTTTGAAGCTTGAAAACAGCATTACGAAATACCAGCATCAATTGTATCATCGAAAAAGGTACGACTCCCAATCTGAAAACTTCAAATTCAAATCTTCTATTCTATTATCTAATCTTTCTGAATTTTTTTAGGCTTGACGCGAAACTCGAACTTGACGAACAAGAAAAAAATTCCGAAGCCCTTGACAAAGAATTCACCGAGCTCTCAGATCAGATGAAAGAAATCCAGACGGAAAAAGCCGAAAAGCTGAAGGAACTGAAAGAGAAGTCGAAAAAGTGGGAGAAGCTCCAGGCTCAGAAGGAAGAAACGACAGAAAGATTCGATGAGATCCGAAAAAAGGATCAAGCCCTACATGCAGAATCTGTGGAAACGAATAATCGTCGCAAAGCAAATAATAATTCTCTCAAGAGTGAAAAAGCAAAGCTCGAGGACCTCATACGCATTCCAGAAAAGAATCGGAAGGATATTAGCGAATGTGAGGATCTGATTAAGAAGAATACTGCAGATTATGAAAAGGAGGAGGAAATTCTCCAAACAATGATGAACAGTTTGAAGCAGAAAACCGCACCTCTTCTTGAAGAGAGAAAGAAACTGGAAACGGAACTTATTTCCTTGAGGCCGGAAGTCGATAAGGCAAAAGCAGCTTTCGATATCGCGCAATCGGAACTTCAGTTGTACATTTCTGAAGAGGAGAAGGAAAAGACAAGACTGACTCAAATGCAGGGAACTTTAAAATCGACGGTAGAAACTTTGAAGCAGAGGAAGGAGCAGTTAGTGGAGTTAGAGAAGAAGATTCCAGCGACGGAGAAAAGTCTTCAGGATGTTGAGAGACGACTCGAGGACGTGAAGACAAAGGAAGCGGAAGCAACGTCGAGATTGAGGGAGATGAGGGTTCAGTTTGATGAAAAGAAGTCCTCGATGCAGGCGAATAGGTCCAGAAGTCGGGTTTTAGATGCGCTGATGACGGAGAAGAGAGAGGGAAGATTGCCGGGAATTTTCGGGAGATTAGTAAGTTAATTCTTACTTGGTGATTTAAAACGATTGAAAAATATTTTTTTAATATTTCAGGAGATTGTTGACGTATTTTAAAGAATTTTATTACTCCTATGAGATCGTAAACAATTTTAAAGGATTCCTTTCTCTAATCGAATTTTTGTTTCCAAACAGGGCGATCTGGGAGCAATAGACGCGAAATATGACGTCGCAGTGTCGACCGCATGTGGCCCTCTCGATAACATCGTCGTGGACAAAGTTTCGACCGCAGAAGCTTGCATAAAGTTTCTCCGAGAGAACGACCTCGGCCGTGCGACCTTGATTCCTCTCGAAAAACAGCAGCGCTTCGCCCAAGTTTGTCGTCAGCGAATAAACACTCCAGAAAACGTGCCTCGTCTCTTCGACCTAATCAAGGTCGAGGACGAGCGAGTCCTTCCGGCATTTTTCTACTCCCTACAAAACACTTTAGTGGCAAACGATTTGGAGCAGGCGACGAGAATCGCCTACGGCGCTCAACGCAACCGGGTCGTCACTCTCAAAGGCGAATTAATTGAAATCGCAGGTACGATGAGTGGAGGTGGAAAATACGTTTCCCGAGGTAGAATGGGCCAGAAAGTCGTGCGAAATGAACCAACTGCGGCGGAAGTTGACAGACTTCAGCAGAGCCTCGACGAAGTTTTCGCAGAATGTAATCAGTTGAAAATGCAGCAGCAGCCCTTGGAAAATCAACTGCACACTCTCTCGGCATCTCTAAGAGACATGCGAGTTGATCGAGATAAATTCAAGATTGAAGTTGCATCTCTGAGGGAACGAGAACCGGAGCTGAAGGAGCAATTGAAGTCCCAGGAGAAGAAAGCTGCGGCGGCGGTTGCGAATCCTCAGAAGGTGAAGGAGTTGACAAAAAGGGTTGAAGTTGAGGAGAAGAATTTGGAAAAGGCGGAGGCGAGTTCCAAGTCCACGGAGGATAAGGTGAAGAAGATTAATCACCAGATTGATGAAATTGCTGGCGATCGTGTGAAGGAGCAGCAGAAGAAGATTACGAATTTGAGAAAGGCGGTAGAAAAGGCGAAAGGCGAGGTCTGCAGGTTGCAGGTGAGTATAAAGACAGCGGAGAGGAATGCGCAGAAGGCGCAACAGAGGATCGAGTCGTTGGAGAATGATGTGAAGGCGGCGGAGCAGAGAATATTGGCTATTGAAAAGGAGAAGAAGGGATTTGAGAAGACGGCGGCGGAAATGCTTAAAGAGTTGAAGGAACTTAATGAGGCACTTGTGGAGAGGGATGAAGTCACGGGCACCCTGAAGGAGGAATTGAACACGATACAGGTAAGTTAGGAAGTTTTGAAGAATGGGTTTTGTAGTTTGAGAGAATTTTACGTCCAGCTGGATTTCTTAATCCAGACATATTAAATAAAGCCTAATTTAACTTAATTTTGCATTCCAGACGAACGAGAGTAAGCTGAAAGCCACGAAGATCGATCTCGACCAAAAGATGAACGAGATAAGGAAGACAGTAAAGGAACTGAGCCAGCGGATTCCAGATTTCACGAGAAGGATCGCTGCCTTGAAACTGCACGCTATCCCCGGAACGCCCCTTGAGGAGTTGAAGGACCTTAGTGAAGATGAAGTTAAGGAACTTGACGCGAAGGCGATCGCCGCTAATCTCCAGAGAACGAAGGAAAAACTTCCAGAGGATATTCCTAACATGCAGTTCATCAAAGATTATCAGGAAAAGGATAAGTTGTTTCTACATCGAGCTGCCGAATTGGATGAGATCACGACTCAAAGAAATAAACTTAGAGATGTTTATGAAGACGCGAAGCGAAAAAGAATGGAGGAATTTAGAAATGGATTTAAGATTATCACCACGAAATTGAAAGAGATGTATCAAATGATCACTTTAGGTGGAGATGCGGAACTTGAATTGGTTGATTCTTTGGATCCTTTTAGCGAAGGTGAGATTGAGATTTAATTATTTATCATTTATAGTGTTTAAATAATGAAACCCGGTATAAATTTGAAATTTTCTTCCTCAAATTTCAGGAATCGTCTTCAGTGTTCGGCCGCCAAAAAAATCGTGGAAAAATATTAGCAACTTGAGTGGAGGAGAAAAGACTCTCAGTTCTCTGGCTTTGGTATTCGCCCTTCATCATTATAAACCAACGCCTTTTTATTTCATGGACGAAATTGACGCCGCTCTCGATTTTAAAAATGTTTCGATCGTCGGAAATTATATTAAAGAAAGGACGAAAAACGCACAATTCATTGTGATTTCCCTGCGTTCGAATATGTTCGAGTTGGCGAATTATCTTGTAGGAATTTATAAGACGTACAATTGCACAAAATGTGCGACCTTGGATCTGACTAAGGCTTACAAGAATCATGGAATCGCACCGCCTGTTCAGGAAAATAACATGACGAGGAATAATCGACTTTTGACTCAATCTCAGAAAATTAGCACGAGTCATAGTCAGAAATCGCTTGAAACTGAAGCTAGGCCTCTGGAAGTTGCCGCGACGTGTCCTAGTCGAATTGAGACTTCTGAAGTTAGCCCTGAAAAGAATCCAGAGTCTGGGTGAGAATTAAATTTGAATTTGAATTTGTATTTTAAAAGGGTGGTATATCATGTCAGGGAAGTCAGGAAAAATAGAAATTAACATTTATGTTGTTACAGATTGCCAGAATTGGGACTTTGCCCGACGCCTCAAAAATCTTCAGAGAGAGTGGAAAGAAGATCTTTGCCTTTCAATGAAGTGCCAGAAAATGAAAATCAAGAGAATAGTGCTACACTCGAAAGTTCAGAACCTGAGCCGAAAAAAAGAAAATTACATCGAAAACGGACTCGCTGACCCTAGTTTAAATTTAACATAGAGTTAATCTTTTTCTAAAAAAATTTGTTAAAATGTTAGATTTGGATAGCTATTTTTATAAAAGCCAGTGCAGACTTTAATCGGGTTCTTCTTTCTTTTTTTACTTTTAATTTAAAGAGAAAATATTTTTTCCTTCTTATGATAAGGACGCAACAATCGTGTTTTCAACCACGTAGAATAACTGGCAATATTTTTATAAGGATATCATTGAATGATGTTAAATAATACGAAATAGAACGATATACTGTAAAGTAGTGAATAAATTAGTATAATAATTTCAACATTTTTTTAAAATTTTGAGATTAAAAAAAATTATAATTTAGTTTATCGAAATTTTTTCGATTTGACATTCATTTATAATTACTTATGTATTTTTTAATGAACAAAAAAAATTGTAAAGCGTTGGAATTTCTTTTGAAATGCAAATTTTGACATTAATGAGATTACGATTTTCTATTATTGCTGGTTGGTTTCCATCAGACAGCGCGACTGATTAAACATATCAACAAAGGGAAGTGGTGGGAGGCAATTCTTCTGGAAAAGAGGGGAAAGACTTATAAGTGATAGGAGCTTTGTAAAATCAGGTTTCAATGCAAAAATGACCGCGTCTAAAGTGGAGGAAGCAAATTCTTCGGAGGTGTCCTCTGTCCCCGCAGGTATTTTCAAAATGTTATTAAACAATACTAAAATAATAACAAACAAATACGTAATAAAGTGATGTTAAAATTGATAAATTAATTTAAAAAATAATATCTCGAAGTTAAATCAATTATTTGTTAAATAATCGCAATACTGAGAAATGTTTATTTAATTTTTAATAATAATAATCATAATAATAATAATAAATAAAATTATTAACTTATAACAATCTGAATTTCAAGTTATTAAAACGAAATAAAATCTCTTCATTTTGTAAAAATGTACTGCTCTTTTTAAAAAATGAAAAAAAAAATTTTTTTGATGCATAAATATTAATGGACTTATTTAACAACTGCAACGATTTCCTGACTAAAATTACATAAGATATTGTGAGAATTGTTAAACATCGATTGAGTAAAAAAATATTCCGGTTTCAGAATATTTTCTTTTTGTTCCATTTTATATCAAGATAAATAATTTATCAATTTATAAAACGATTAAAAGTAATTTAATCGGAAAAGTGATGAAATGGGGGAATACCTCGTATCTAATTTCAAAACATGTTCTAGCTGAGAATAAAACCAGTTTGAAAGTAATTTTATAAATAATTTAATTTTTCGATTTAGTTTTATTTCGATTTATGGATTTTTCCCTTGAATTTAGTTTAATGATTGTAATGATTTTTAACGAGGTTTTCTTTTATGAATTTTCTTTTGTTATTCGGTGTTTTTGTGGCTTTTTTTAAATGTTTATTATTGTAATGATTTTTAACAAGGTTCTCTTTTATGAAATTTCTTTCGTTGTGCTGCAGTTTTGCGACTTTTTTTATTATCTGTAATTATGTATATATTAACACATAAATATTTTCAGTAATTCACTTGTTCTGTAAAAATACTAATGTTGATAATATAAACATACATGCAGGAATGCGAGGAATAATTGAAAACCTTGAAAACAGTTCATGGTCGAGGAAATCCTTCAGACATCCTTTTTTTAAACTATTTATACCAAAAACTTTTATTTTTACATTTATTTAAAAAAAAATATATATTTTTTTTTTAAATCAATTTAAATTTTGTAATCGAATGAAAAAAACTTCTAATTTATTTTTATTAATGTTAATTATTAATTTACTAAATAGCTTTTTTTTATATAAAAATATGTTTTTTTAAATTAGTTGTTATTGTTTCATTTAAATATATATTATTTGAATTTTTAAAAGTTGAAAAAAAATTATTAGGCGTATAATTTGTAATATTATAAATATTCTTACGCTATAATAATAATTTTAAGAAACCTTGTCTATTTTGCTTTCTGTTTTTCAAATAATATTTTTTACATATGTAATTAATACCAATTAAAGGAAAAGCGTCGGGTTTAAAATCAGAGGTCTTTTCAATTTCGAGTTCTTGAGATTAAATTTCCTCATTTGCTTAAGAAAATAGGGCATTGGGTTACTATTTCAGGGACTAACATTAAAAATTAATTAGTATCTAATTACGTATTAAAGTTTTACGATATATGATAAATCAAAGTTAAAGAGAAAATAAAATAAATTGAGATTTAATTAATTATTAATTAATTTCGGTACACAATAAATATTGATTAATATAATAAAAATAAAAATTTTTATAAATACATTTTTCATAAAAACAACTATGAATAAAATTGATAAATACACTTTGAAAAAATATCTTACGCAAGTGAATTTTTTCTATTAGAATATTGACAAAAACATCACAAAAGAGCGGAAATTTACTTCCTGAGACACTTTTTTATTAATATTTGCAATGGAGGCCAAATTGAGAGCAAATTGGAAAATTACGACAGGGCTATGAAAATAGAGATTAAAAAAATAAACACTCAAGACGAAATTGGTTAATTCGTATCAATGATAACTAAAACTCATTTTACTTAAGAATTGAAGAAACGATAATGAAATGTCGACGTAAAAAACGCAACTAAATAGATATAAGCATTTCTTATCAATATTGCAGTTTCAGTATAAAAAGAATATAATACCAAAAATTAAATACGAGTATGTATGAGTAAGAATTCTTTGACGTTATTAATTTTCATGGGAACTAAAATATCTATTTATAATAACAGTGTGAAAAATAGGCAATTGCTATCAATTCTGAAAATACCCACGGGCACGTGAATCACACGCTATTTTTTACAATAATCGTCCAAGAAAGCTATTTTTTTGCAATTAATTGGAAATTTCATGGGGTGAAGGTAGATTTCTGCAATATTCGGGTCATTTCAAGATTTGCATAGGTAATGTTTTCGGGACAGGGGGAAGTTTCGGGTCGGTTCGGGATTTTCGGGTCTGGTCGGAATGTTCGGGACGGGTCGAAATTTATTGCTGTTTTAGGATACTCTAGTAGATTCGGGTTTTCGGGTCAAACCGGGCATTCGGGATATTCGGGTCGAGTCAAGATTTAGATCAGTTCGGGTTTTGGGATCATTTTGTTTCGGTTAGGGAATTTAAAGTTTTCGGGTCGGAATTTAGATTGATTCGGGTTTTCGGATCAAGTTGGGGATTCGGGATATTCGGGTCGAGGTGAGACCCGAATTGATTTCGGGTCGATTCGGGGTTTCGGGTCGATTTGTGTTAGTTAGGAAAGTTGAAATGTTCGGTTCGAAATTTAGATCGATTCGGGGTGTTCGGGTCATTTCGGGATATTCGGGTCTGTTCCGGGTCATTTCGGGATGTTCGGGTCGATTCGAGATTTATATATGTATGAGATGTTCGAGCCGGTTCGGGTTTTTGGATCAAGTTGGGGATTCGGGATTTCGGGATATTCGGGTCCAGATGAGACCCGAATTGATTTCGGGTCGATTTGGGTTTTTGGGTCGGTCTTGTGTTGGTTAGGGAATTTGAAGTGTTCGGGTCGGAATTTAGATCAATTCGGGATGTTCGGGTCGTTTCGGGATATTCGGGTCGGCTCGGGTCGGTTCGAGATTTAGAAATGTTTGAAATTTTCGAATAGATTCGGGTTTTCAGATCAAGTCTGGAATTCGGGATATTCGGGTCGAGTTGAGACCCGAATCGATTTCGGGTCGATTCGGGTTTTTGGGTCAGTTTTGTGTCGGTTAGGGACTTTAATGTGTTCGGGTCGGAATTTAGATCATTTCGGAATATTCGGGGAGATTCGGGTCTGTTCGGGTCGTTTCGAGATTTATATATGTTTGAGATGTTCGAGCCGGTTCGGGTTTTCGGATCAAGTTGGGGATTCGGGATTTCGGGTCGATTCGGGTTTTTGGGTCGGTTTTGTGTCAGTTAGGGAATTTGAAGTGTTCTGGTCGGAATTTAGATCAATTCGGGATGTTCGGGTCGTTTCGGGATATTCGGGTCGGCTCGGGTCGGTTCGAGATTTAGAAATGTTTGAAATTTTCGAATAGATTCGGGGTTTCAGATCAAATCTGGAATTCGGGATATTCGGGTCGATTCGGGATGTTCGGGTCTTTTCGGGATATTCGGGTCGGGTTGAGTCGAAATTTAGATCGGCACTTTATAGTACCTTATAGTATTATGATTATTTTTTAATTAGTATTATTATAATTTTTTTATTTGTATGATTATTATTAATATTACTATTATAGTACTATTAGAAATACAGTTTTGATTATATACTTGCTCATTTATGTATAACAATAATGATGATTTACGTAGCTGGTTATTATCAACACAGATAGATGAAAACCGTAGGGAAAGTTATTTAGTGAAGTATTGAATGTCAGTTTTACAAGGCTTTAATTTTACAACGTTGGAGCTTTTTTAAAATATTACAAAGTGTTTAATTGAACCCATCAGTGATGGAAAGTGAAATGACGTATCTTTTACGGTGCAATTCTGATGTTTCAACAGGATTACTGGGGAAGAGGCACCTCCAAATATGCCTATTGTTTCTGGGAATGGCTATTTCTTATGGATTACGAGTCAGCATGTCAGTTGCGATAGTAGCCATGACTGATAATAATTCTACAATTAATGACGAGACCACATCAACATCAAATCCCTATAATTTTGAGGTATGATCTTGTAATCCTTGTAGAAATTAAAGAACGAATAAAATACCTGAAATGACTTATTAAGTATGGGAAAAAAAAAATTTTATCATATTAAAAAAAAAGAATGTAAAAAAATCGAGGAATTTAAAGATTAATCAAAATATTCACATGACAGGAAGTTAAACTAGACACCATAATCAGATAGACTTATTATCTGATTAATGTGGGATTATATCAATAAATCCTTAGTTGAGACTCGATTAAATATAAAATCTGTATTTGATTATATTTTGCCTTCAGTCATGCAATTCTTGCAAGATTATGTACGTAATTATTACACTGATAAAGGTTAAAGATCTTCAATCATTTTTAACAACTTGAGGTCAGTTAAGTGAGACAAAAAAATATTGACGATTAGAGAAAAACACGGCTCTTCACGCTTTGTGCTAGATTCTAGATCGATGATTTGATGATCAAATACTCAGTGACTATGTATTTTTTTTAGCTAACTTTTTCTTTCATAATTCAATAATAAGTATTTATTAATCATTAAGTAGTACTATTTATTTAAATTAATTGAGTAATTGAAATAATAATTTATGTACATGTTTATTTAGATTATTCATTTATAAAATTAATTTTCATCGAAGTGGGACGTTGTGGGACGTTAATGTGGCATTTAAAGGGATTTTTTTCTTGTGGGATAATGTAATATTAGGTCACTAATGGGAAATTTTCGGGGACATTTAGTGTGCTCACTGGGACATTTTTATGAAATAATGCGGCACTAGTGGGACACAATGAGACATTTGTAAAAAAATTGGGACACTGGAAAAGGCCGCTTATGAGACATTTGTGTAATATGTATGGGTCATTTGGGACAACTAAAACTTTGTGGGACACAAGGAAATTACAAGTTACTAATTGGTATTTGTGGGACACTGGTGTGTAGTAATAGGATATTTTAAGGACTTTGGTAGAGCATTTTGGGACATTGATGGGACAGTGGGACATGTGTGGGACACTTGTGTGATATTAATTTGAAATTTGTGGACAACACTTCTGGGACATTGTGAGACACATACAGGACATCAGTGGGACAGTTGTGGGACATTTGCGTGACATTAATTTGAAATTTGTGGGAAATTGTGAGATTTATACAGGACACGAATGGGACATTGGGATATTTGTGGGACACTTGTATGATATTAATTTGAAATTTGCAGGGAAAAATTTGTGGGGCATTGTGAGACGCATACAGGACAGTAATGGGACAGTGGGACAGTTGTGGGACCCGTGTGTGATACCGATTTAAAATTTGTGGGGCAACACTTTTTGGACATTGCGAGACACATACAGGACACTAATGGGGCTTTGGGACAATTGTGGGACAGTTGTGGGGCACTTGTTTGCTCGATTTTAAATTTGTGGGAAAACACTTTTGGGACATTGTGAGACATATACATGACACAAATGGGACGGTGGGACAGTTGTGGGACACTTATGATCATTGAATGGCAAGCATGTGTCATTTGTGGGAACTTTGAGACACCATTTTATGACGTTGGGACAGTAGTGGGACAATTATGAGACATTTTGGGACACTTTGGGACACTGCTAGACTCAATTAATATAGGGATACCAGTGGGACATTGTGACAATTGTGGGATATTTTGGGACACCAGTGGGACATTGTGGGATATTTTGGGACACATTTGGGACATTTTTGGGACACAAGTGGGATATTTTTGGGACACCAAAAATGTTTGTTCTCATTCCATAAGAAAAATGTTTCAAAAAATTGTATCTCTTTCAGATATTCGATTGGGACCAAAACACGAAAGCCTTGATTTTGAGTTCCTTTTTTTGGGGTTACACGGTAACGCAAATACCGGCCGGTTATTTAGCCGGTGTCTGGAGTGCCCATCGATTACTGTCAATGGGAATATTTGTCTGTGGAATACTGACCTTGGTGATACCGTTCAGTAGCGCGCACGGTAGCTGGATTACCGTCTGCGTATGCAGGGTAGGCATGGGTCTCTGTCAAGGTTGCCTCTTACCTTGCACTCAAACTCTACTCGCAAAATGGGCACCGCCCAGTGAAAGGGCACGATTGGGTGAGTTTCTAGAAATAAATAAATCATTTTAGAATTGTTGGTCAAACAATATTCAACAATATTCCTGTTTACTAATAAAATAAAAAAATTATTCATTTATACAAAGCAAAAATTTAATTTTTAGCTACTTGGGCATATGCAGGCGCCCAATTTGGCACAGTAGTCACAATGCCAATTTGCGGAATCCTAGCTAGCTCTGTGATAGGCTGGCCGAGCATTTTCTACATTTTTGGTATAGTCTCGATACTTTGGGCCGGTGCTTTCTTTTTCTTTGGCTCGGACAGCCCAGGACTTCATCCCAGTATTTCCCACGCTGAGAAGTTGTACATTGAAGGCAGCTTGGGAATTCTGCCAGGAACACCACCGAAAAAAAATTTTGAGGTATTTATTTGAATATTTATATTTAAAAATAATACTTTGTAAAAGAAAAACAGAAATTTTATTACAGAAAGGTAATTTACAAAAATAAATTGAATTTTCAAAGCATTAGAAAAAAGCGGAAGTTTTTGGAGGTCGTCTGAAATTTGGAGGGAGCGCCAATGCTCGGCCGGCCCCCACTGGTAGCCGATTGGCTGCCGGCGCTCCCCACCTCAAAGAAAACTGCGCGCTCCTTCGTCTGGACAGTGGCGCTCACCCAGAGCAAAAAACAAATCCGCTCTCTTTTTCTCTAATCATAATTCTATTCGATTTTAATTAATGAGAGCCTACAAACATGTTTTGTTTTTCTTTAGAATTTTTATTATCTTCCGGTGAAGATCTTATCTCGTAATCTCGTGCCATTCAATCGCAAAGTGTTTTCACACGTGTTTCGTAGCTCGTGAAGCCAATCTGCGTACAATAGAAAAAGAGGAAAAAAGCCTGATACTTTTTTATCCCACGAATTCTTCACGGTCGTTAGTCTTCGTGTCCGGCACAACTTCCTGAGGACTTCCGTTTTTCTTATAGGAAAAATAAAAAAAAATAGCGAACATAATCCTTCAGGCAAGGTTAAATTCTACAAATATTATAACGGTTTTCTGCAGCCAATGGCACTTGATTCACTGCAAACCAATACGTTTTTCGTAATTTTTTACAAATTTATTTATTTTTTTAAAAATTATTTTCTAATATGAAAATTGAACTGCAAATCAAGTTCGTCGAACAATTTTTTATATATTATATAATTATTATTTTTTATCTTATCAAAGAGGTGACATTCCTAAAGATTATGATTTGACGTCGATGAAAAATTAAATTTTTAATCTTATCGAGAGGATTCGATGGGTGATTTGATATTATTACAATAATAATAATAATAATAATAATAATAATAATGAAAACTACTTCTATAATTTACTTTAAATAAAAAAAAATTAATTAAAAATTTTCTTATTTTTTATTTAATTTAAAATTTTTAAATATTAATTTTAATATTTCTTTTTTTTAGAAGTCAACGACTCCATGGAAGGAAATTGTCACATCAGTGCCAATGTGGTCATTGATAATTGTTCATTGTGCCCAAAACTGGGGATATTGGATGCTCCTAACAGAAATGCCCACCTACATGAAGAAGGTTCTAAAGTTCAACATAGCAGAGGTCAGAATCCGTAATAATAAAAATATAATATAATAATTAATAATTAAAAAGAAATTAATAGATTATCTTGGTTTTTTAAATTATTTATTTTTTGGATATTTTAAATATCTTAAAGTTCTACCAAAAATGGTCAAATTTTTTTAAATTATTTAAAATCCCATAAAATCCCATGAAATGCCCTAAAATACCCAAAAATCGAATGAAATTTCATAAAACCCCTTGAATCTCTTAAAACTCCTTAAAATTACTCAATACCGCATAAAATATTTTATAATTTCTGTAAATCTCTATAAATTTTAGAAAATCCCTTGAAATACCGTGAAAAAATTTTTTTGGTACTAAATACAAAAAATTACTTTTTCAGAGTGGGGGAACCACAGCCCTTCCATACCTCGCCAATTGGCTCCTGAGTTTTCCAGCCAGTTGGCTCTCAGACTTCGCTCTCCAAAAGGGCGTCAGTAGGGGCACGACCCGAAAAGTCTCCAACACGGTTGCCCAGTGGGGCCCTGGACTGGCCCTACTTTCACTTTGTTTTATACCAACAGATAGTGACAATAAAATTCTTCCTGTTGCTATTCTCATCATTGCAGTTGGACTCAACGCTGGAGTCCTCTGTGGTTTTCAAATAAATCACATCGACCTAAGTCCCAATTATGCCGGAATAATGATGTCCATCACAAATTGTATTGCTTCCATCGTCGCCATTCTCGCTCCCTTAATTGTGGGACTAATTGTCGACGTTGAGGTACTTTAATTAATTTAATTAAAAAATCATAATTAAGGGCGTTGGACCCAATTGTTAAGCTCAAAATTCTATTCTCCATTTTACTCAACGAAAATTGTAGATAAATATTTTTTCGCTCTGTAGCACTAACCTTTTGCCAAATATAAGACTGCGTACAGAGCGAAAAAATATTTAGTTTCGATACTTTTTGCGTAAAACGAGGAATTAAAAATTTGACTTAAAAATTCAATATTTTTATTTTACTCAAAAAATATTTGAATTAGATATATTTTCTCGTTCTATACGAATAATTCTAATTAAAAATTGTTTAATTCTACAGAGGGAAAAAATTTCATAAAAGTACTGAAATTCTTAGAAATTTTGTAAAATTTTTTTAAAATCCTAAAACTTTTTTTGATTTTATTGAAATACTCATTTTTATTTTTTTTTCGTTTTCAGGAAGACGAACACCTTTGGCATATCGTCTTCTATATTTCTGCCTTCATCTATTTTGTGGGCAACTTAGTTTTTATAATTTTTGGCAAGGCTGAGGTTCAATGGTGGAATGATCCTGCCGAGGTCAAGGCGAAAAAAGAGGGAAGAATTCATGACAATTATGAAATGAGAAATGATTAATATTTAAATCAATTCCTAATTTTAAATTTATTCTTAATTTTTACACAAGAGGCTCGTAGTTGTGAAATAATTGCATTGAATCAATGCAATTTAATACAAGTATTGAAAATAATTCGTCGAATTATTTAATATACAATAATATCAATAATAGAATATTACAATTGTTTATCTATTTTTAGACTGCGATACGAGTAGTTTAAGACCGTTTTGTTGTTGGTCATCGATTGATGTAAATATTTTGTCTGTACATATTATTGTTAATAATAAATATTAAATACTCGTTAGTTATTTAGATCTTTATTAATTTTTTAGATTATCAGATTTATTAACCTTTTTTCTTTCTTTTATATAATATAAAAAATAACTAATATAGTTCAACTTAAAGTTTTGTTTAAATATTTCTTTATAAATAAACTTTATATTAAATTTTTCTTCTAGTTTTTTTTTAATCAAATACATAGGTGTATGTTGGTTTGCGTGCATTATAAGCTCTAATCTAAGATTTCTGTTTACTTGCTATCGTTTAAGATTTTTTTTATGATTTGCAGTAGATTTATTCGAATTCCAATTCTTTCTCATCTTTAACGACTTTAAAAAGCGAAGGTTACTTTTCAATAACAAGGTTTGCTGTTGTAAAGTAACGGTCGCTGACAATTTATTACAGGTGTGTTTTTAGTAATGCTTCCTATCTTCTTCATCCAATTTATTGAGATTAAATTAACATTCAGCCTTCCAAAAAAATAAAAAAATAATTTCATATTCTTATTAAAAATGAATGGAAGTATTTTCATCCCGACAATAAATCTGACAATATTTAAGTAATAAAATATTTTAAAAAATAGCTATATATAGTTTACAATATTTAGCACGGACATGAACCAATCTAAGCTACCATCAGTCGGTACATGTCGGTACAGGGATCTATAATTGCAATTTCCTGCTCCATTTTCATTAATTGTCAAACTCTTCGTTCAGATTAGTCGATATTTAATTAAATTATATATAGATTTCCTTACCGACATTTACCAACAAATGGGAGCTTCAACTGGTTCGTGTCTAGGACTTACCCAATCGAAGTTACCATCTGTCGGTACATGTCGGTACAGGAATCTACAATTATCATTGTCTGCTCTATTTCCAATCATTTTTAATATCTCCGTTCAGATTAGTTATTATCTAAATAAATTGCATACAGATTTCTTTACCGACATTTACCGACTGATGGTAACTTCAACGGATTCGTGTCCAGGCTATAAAATAGAACAATTTGACACCTCACTGCCCAGAAATTTTTACGTATATACGTCCAGCATGCTTTTCAACATTTAGCATGGACACGAACCAATCGAAGTTACCATCAGACGATACATGTTGATACCGATATCTACACTAACCATTTTCTGCTCTGTTTTCCATCATTTTCAATATCTTTGTTCAGATTAGTTGCTATTTAAATAAATTATATACAGATTTCTTTACCGACATTTACCGACTGACGGTAACTTCAACTTAATCCTTTTGTGTCCAAAAATTCTTTCATATTAAATTAGGATAAATAGCAGTATTCGACTACATATACATTATTAATTTTAAATATTTAACTCCTGAAAATATTTAATTACCAATTTTTTTTTAATAAAATTTTTAATTCTTCGGAAGTTTTCGGTATTGAATATTCTAACAATGTTTAGTAGAAGCGTACGTGCGTATACAATATACAGTAACGCAGGGTCACTTTGATTTGAAGAGGGGATCAACGCTTTTCGAGGCTTAGACATAAAACCGTGGTCATTTCATCGATCTCTCGTAGTCGATCGGAAGTTTAGTCTTCGTTTTATTATTGTGTTCGATCGTGCTGCCGTATCGGCTTTTTTGCAAAAATGACCACCGCACAAAGAAGAATTTCGTCCAGGCGGATTTCCATTTCTGAGAAAATGAAAATCCCGCCCCATAAGCCAAAAGGTAAAAAAATATTTTCAAAAAATTGTTTACAATTAAAAGAAAAAAATTTTTTTAAATTAAAAACCGTTATTTTTGAGTTTTATAAATTAGAACACACGTAATATTGTTTTAAAAAAATTAAAAATTGTTTTTTTGATTTAAAAAAAAATAATAATTGTTTTTTTAATTTAAGAAAAAATGTTAGATTAAAAAAAATATTAGAAACGTGTATAAATTAATCTGATAATCTTTTATGGGATTAATTTAATAAATTTGGATAATTTATTTTTATATCTTAAAAAAGCCAAATAAATATTTTTTTATATTAAAATAATAATAATAATAAATTTGTTCTAAATTAGTTCTGAATTTCTAAAAAAAAATATATACAGAAATAAAAATTCGAAAAATATTCGGTCCAACGAAATAAAAGTGACAAAGTAGTAGGAGTTTTCGTTTATAAATAGAAGAGAGAATTTTGCGGTTGACTATTTCCTCGACAATTGATTCCTTTATATCCAGTTAAAAAATTGTCAATTCTTCTTTCAGAAGCTGCATGAATGCTAAAGTGAAGGAGATTTGTATATCAAAATTTAAATGACTCATTAAAAAAATAAAAAAATTTTTGTTGAGTCAGTTTTCATGGCGAATTTGTGATAAAATTCCTTTACTGCATGTCATAAATATTTTTTTTGTTTAAGATAAATTAATTCTTAGTACTTAACGGTATGAATATTGCATGAAATATATAAGAATTATTAGACTGATTTTTATTTTTTTCAAAAAAAAAAAAATAAAAAATAAAAAAAAATAATATTTTTTAATTATTTAGATAATTAATCTAATTGAAATAATTGAAAGTTTACATAAAATAAAAGAATTGCCAAAAGTCAATATTATAACACGTGCTATGTGATTTGTGATCTCGTTGCACCTGTTTTTATCAATTAAAAATACGTCATTACGAGATAAGCTACTGAAAATCATTGATTAGACTTGAAGAGTCATTTTTAAGTTCTGATTGATAATATTTTATAAGGAAAAGCTAAATAAATGCTTTCCAATTTTCCTCCATCTTCAAACAAAAATAATAGAGAATAATTTTATATTAAAAAGTCTGTTCAAAACTAATTCTTATATTTTTCTTTAATTAATATTATTAATTAAACATTTTGAATTCATTAATTTTTGTTCTATATTTTATTATACTTTAACAAAAAAACTAATTTTATTTCATAATTTCATAAATTAAATTTTATTTTATTACTTATATTTATATTTATTTATTAAAGGTACGGAAATAAAAAAATATAATTGTTCAATAATAGAGAAAATTAGAACGAGAAAAATGTCAAGAGTGCAGCTTCTGCAGAATCTTATCAGTTGTATGACATTCCAATCATCAATCCTCACCTGAAAACACATAATTATCCTCTTTACTTTTATTTCATATATTCCATTTAGCTGTATTTTTGCAAGAAAACTTATTAAAAAAATAATATCTAAAAAAACAAGGAAATTAAGAATCATTATTTAATTGAAATGTAAACAATAATAACAATAATATCCTTATTTTCACTTAAATCTTTCGAAATATGAAATTCAAGAATTTATTTCTCTCGAAACAATAAATATTATGCTCTGCTTATCAATATTATGCAATGCAAATTGTTTTAAAAAATTTTATAATTTTTTTTGAATATTTTAGATTACGAAACACTCTGTTATTAAATAATAATTAATAGTGGTGGTATTAATAATAATAATAATAATAATAATAATAATAATAATAATAATAACAAATAACCGTTTTGAGTTCGTGTAAAATTAGCAACATTTTTCAAAATCTCCCAAAACCAAAAGAAAAGCCAACTCTATTAGTAAAATAGAATTTATAAAATAAAATAGCTGTTAATGAACTTTTATCAATATTAATTTGTTATCGATATTTCTCGGCCTTCGTGAATATTAGATAAAAAGAACAAGGCATTGAATTAAATTTTTGATGTTGTAATAATAATAATAATAAGTATTATTATTATTATTATTATGGATCTTTATTCAGATAGTAATAGTAACAAAATGTTTACATCCAAGAAGAAAAAAATAAACTCAAAGGTTGAGATATTATAGTTATATATTTACGAATTTAAAAAATATAATGTTTTTAATTATTTAATAAATAATTCGTCAAGAATTTACGGTTTTAATTTTAATTTTACAAATCCTTGTTGAATTTTGAATTTTTTTGTTCGCAGCTCTCATTGGAAGCAGACATATTCAAATACTTTTAATGACAGGAGGCTTCTTTTGTTGCTATGTGATAAGAGTCTCGATGTCAGTAGCTGTTGAGGCCATGACGAATTCAAAATCTGCCAATCCGGATTTTGAGGCATGTACAAAAACAAATAAATAAAAAAAATAAATTCCATTTTTTTAAAATATTTTTTTTTAGAATTTAATTTTTTTTTAATAAAAATTATTATTGTTCCACTAGGCCTATTGAAATAATTTAAAAAAACGAATTTCCAACAAAAATTTAATTCCCTATTAAAATAATAATTTAAATCCCTATTTTTCTCTCTAAATTTTCCAGGGCTTCATTTGGGACGAGCAAATCAAAAATTTGATCTTGAGCTCCTTCTTCTGGGGTTACGTCTGGACCCAGATTCCGGCAGGATTGCTTGCTCAACGCTGGGGCGCCCACAAGATCTATGCTTTTGCGATGGGGTTGTGCGGACTCGTATCCCTATTGGTACCCATTGCAGCCTACAATGGAAGTTGGCAGGCAGTCTGCGCCTGTAGGGTGATCGCCGGGTTGTGCCAAGGAGTCGTACCCCCTATTCTACACACCCTCTTGGCCAAGTGGGTGCCATTTCAGGAACGTGGGACACTAAGTAAGTCTAGAAAGTAACACCCCTATTTTATAAATGGTCACACAACTGAGTCACACCCCAAATATCACAAACGGTCACGCTACTAAGTCACACCCTAATATCAAAAACTGTCGAGATATGTAGTAAGAATTATATATTAAACGAGTCACACTCAGGGTCATACCCCAAACATCACAGACGGTCACACTACTGAGTAATACCATCACATTAAAAGCCATTGTGGTATATAAATAGTAAGAATTACATGAGAAACAAGTCATACTATTGAGCCATACCCCATCGCCATAGAGGTCACGCTACATGGCCACACCCCAATACAATGGTCATAAACGACGAGTAAAAATCATATATTAAACCAGCCACACTGGCGAGTCACACCCCAATGTCATATGAGTCATACTAATAGGCCACACCCCAATGGCATGTGAGTTATACTAATAGGTCACACCCCAATGCCATATGGGTTATACTAATAGGTCACACCAATTATACATATGTCATCATAATAGGTCATACCCCAATGTCATGTACTGTCAGGCTAAGAGGCCACACCCCAATGGCATGTGAGTTATACTAATAGGTCACACCCCAATGGTATATAATATCATACTAATAGGGCACACCAATGACATATATGACATCATAATAGGTCACACCCCAATGGTATATACTATCATACTAATAGGTCACACCCCAATGGTATATACTATCATACTAATAGGTCACACCCCAATGCCACCAACAGTTTTATTAGTAAGTAACAATCCCACACCATAAACCGTCAAAATACACTGTAAAAATAACACCTACCTGAAAAGTCACACTACTGAGTCACACCCCAAACATCACAAACGATCACGCTACTAAGTCACACCCTAATAACAAAAACTGTCGTGATATGTAGTAACAGGTAGTAAGAATTACATATTAAACGAGTCACACTCAGGGTCATACCCCAAACATCACAATTGGTCACACTACTGAGTAATACCTCCACATCAATAGCCACCGCAATATATATAGTAAGAATTACACGAGAAACACGGCATACTATTAAGTCATACCCTTGCCATAAAAGGCCACGCTACCCGGTCACACCCCAATGCCATAATAATAAACGGCAATGGTATATAGTAAAAATTCTATGCTAAACAAGTCATACTGATGAGTCACACCTTAACTTCATAAATGATCACGATACTAGGTCACACCCCAACGTCACTAACAGTTCATTACTAAGTAATACTCCCATACCATAAACCGACGTAATACACTGTAAAAATAGCATCTACCAGAAAAATGACTCTACTGAGTTATACCTCAAACATAACAAACGGACACACTATTCAGTCACACCCCAATATCACAAATCGTCGTAATATATTATAAAAAATATTATATTAAACAAGTCACACTACTGAGTCAGTAATAAGTCACACCCCGATATCACCAACATACAGTGCGACTGTTATTGATGTTGGGGTGTGACTCAACAGTGTGACTTACTTAGTATAAGATTTTTCCTGGTATATGGCAATGGCCTGGTTTGTTGAACGGGAGAGGGTTAAGCAGTAGTATAACGATTTATAATATGTGGGGTGTGGCTGACTAGTATGACCCTTTTGTGATGTTGGGGTATAACTCAATATCATGACCTTATTTAGTGTTCTATTACTCTCAAGTATAAAAATGTATGATGTGTTCCTCCGTAATATGGCCAATTATTATGTCTGGGGCGTGACCCATTAGTATGACCGTTTTATAAAAAATGATTATTACAAAATATAACAGTTCTTGATGTGAACATGATACTCAGTAACGTAATTATTTCTTAAACAGTGGGGTGTGACCTAATCCTTTAAAAAAAAGCGCCCCAAATTTGGTTAATTCTCAGGACCGTATGAAAAAAGGGCGCCAAAAAGGGCCCCCATTTTTTTTAGTAAATTTTTTTTTATGTCATAATTTTACGATGTGTTTTGATCCCACTTTTCCTAATTGATGACAAGCGTCACATATTTTACTTTTCTGCTTCTCCAGCGACATTCGTCTACGCTGGCGGATGGGTCGGAAACGTGATTGCCCTGCAAAGTTCAGGTGTCCTCGCCGAATCATCCATGGGCTGGCCCAGTATTTTCTACTTTTGGGGAGGTATTGCCTTGATTTGGTCGGTCGTCTGGTACTTTCTTGGTAAGGAATCACCTTCGGAACACCGGGGCATTCCCCTCGACGAGAAAGAGTACATCGAGGTCAGTCTTGGCATCACCGAGACCAGCGAGGTAATTTTTCAATTTACTCGATTCTTGACAACCAGAAGCAATTACCAACCACCTTTTCCTAATGATAATTGCCATCCTCTTAGTCAGATTATTTTAATTTACAAATAAACAAGAAATCAAATCAAGTCAAATCAAATCAAATTAGAAGAAAATAATAAGTCCAGAAGGTAAACCCCTTCTGAGGTCTATTTTATCTCTTATCAAAATTTCTTGTACTTGATAAGAATCAGATTGCATCAGATAATTTTAATTATGTTGAAATTTCTTGACAAAGATAGTCAATCACAAATGTGATTAGACTTTTATATTGAAGGTCACAGTTGAGATTGTATAATTAAAATAAGATTTTTGGAAATAATATAAAATTATACAAATTTTTTTTTAAATCTCCCAAAGCCAAGAAAAAATAAATTAATAAACTTCAGTCAATATTTATTTGTTGTCGAGGTTTCTCAGCCTTCGTGAGGATCAGATAAAAAGAGCAAGGCGTTGAATTGCATTGTAAATGTAATTTATTGAATGTGGGAGATTGTGTAGTGTTTATACTTATTGATTGATTTATTTATTGCTTTGTTGATCTTCTTTTCAGCCGATTCCAACTCCGTGGAAGAAAATGTTATGCTCTGGTCCAGTCTGGACGTTGTTGCTTATACAATCTTGTCAAACTTGGGGCTTTTGGATGCTGTTGACGAAAATTCCAAATTATATGAGTTATGTCCTCAAATTCAACATTAAAGATGTAAGTAAAAACATTTATTCACAATATGCAATACTGACTGTATTATATTACTGTATATTATATTTTACTATATTATAGTGCAATCTATTGCAAGCTACAGCATTCTACTGTATTATACTGTACTATACTGTATTATACAGTGCTATACTATGTTATACTTAATTATACAGTATTATACAGTATTATTCCGTATTTTACAGTATTCTATTTTATTATACTGTATTATACTGCATTTTACAACATTTTACTGTATTACACAGCACTATACTATGTTATACTGAATTATACAGTATTCTACTGTATTATACAGTGTACTATTTTATTATACTGTATTATACTGCATTTTACAACATTTTACTGTATTATACAGTGCTAGACTACGTTATACTGAATTATAAGTATCCTACTGTATATTATACTGTATTTGACAACATTATTCTATATTATTCTATATTATACTGTATTTTACATTATTTTTCTGTATTATACAGTATTATTCCGTAATTTACAGTATTCTACTTTATTACAATGTATTATACTGAATTTTACAACATTGTACTGTATTATACAGTGCTATAATACGTTATACTGAATTATACAGTATCCTACTGTATTATTCTGTATTATACTGTATTTTACATCATTGTCCTGTATTATTTCATATTATACTATATTTTACATTATTTTTCTGTATTATACTGGGCTATACTATGTTATACTAAATTATACAGTATTATACAGTATTATTCCATATTTTACAGTATTCTATTTTATTACAATGTATTATACTGAATTTTACAACATTGTACTGTATTACACAGTGCTATAATACGTTATACTGAATTATACAGTATCCTACTGTATTATTCTGTATTATACTGTATTTTACAGCATTGTCCTGTGTTATTCTATATTACACTGTATATTGCATTATTCTTCTGTATTATACTGCATTTTACAACGTTTTACTGTATTATACAGTGCTATAGCTATGTTATACAGAATTATACAGTATATAGTATTATTCTGTATTTTACAGTATTCTATTGTATCATTCTTCATTATTATTCGGAATTATCTTGTATTTTACTGTATAATACGGTATTAAACTGTATTATACTGTATTTTACATCATTTTTGTGTGATATACTATGTTATACTGAATTATACAGTATCCTCTTATATTATTCTGTATTATAGAGAATTTTACTGTATAATACTGTACTATACTGTGTTATAATACGTTCTACTGTATTATACTCTATTATACTATATTTTATAGTATTATACTATATTTTACAGCATTTTACTGTATTATACTACATTTTACAGAATTTTACTGTATTATACTACGTTATACTACGTTATACTACGTTATACTCAATTATACAGTATCCTCCTGTATTATACTATATTATACAGTATTATACCGTATTATTCTGTATTATGCTGTAATACACTGTATAAGTATTCTGAACTACATATACCCTATTTGTCAATTACAAAATTACAGTATTACAAAACAGTATTACAGTATTATAATACACAAAACAACTATACAGTAATTTGTATATTACTATTTGCAGTAATATATAAATACTGTATATTGTAGTTTCTGTATATTACTTTAAATTTTGTTGTCCTACTGAATTCACCTGAAACTTTAATCTCATTTAAACATTTTTATTTCCAATATTTATTGAACTTTCCAATGAATTAAAACACACCAATATTTATTCAAACACTTTTTCCTGTTCTTTGATCATTTACAATAATCTCGGATGTGTGAGTTTGTTATTCCTTTATAATAGAAACGTGACTTCTTTAATAATTGCACTCACTCATGTCGTTGGACTTTTAAAGTAAAGAAGGAAAAAAACAGTAAAAAAAGCTTTCTATCACGTAATCATATTTCATCCTTCATTAATTATAAATTTCAAAAACTTCATTAAAATTACGAGTCATCTTTACGAGAAATTATTTATCTTCAAGGTTGAAATTCCTCTTTAAGAGATAAAAAATAAATACCACTAAATTCTTTTAACCGAAGAAAAGTTTGCAATTTTCAATTATAATAACAAAAATAATTAATTTTATTCCTTCGACCAAAAGATTTTTTTTAATTAATATTTTTTCAATCAATAATAATTTATAATTTAATAATAATAATAATAATAATAATAATAAATGTTTTAAATTTTGAAATTAGTAAATTAAAAAATAGTGCGTAAAAATGCGATTAGTGACATGTGTCATTTTTCAAGCAAGGAAAAGCAGATTTTTTTCAAACATGGATAATATCCCGTTCAATCTTGAGTCCTTGACAAAATGATCCTTGACTATCCATCGCGATCCAAAATCGTTCAATTTATCATTAAATTCGAGGCGCGTAGAGCCTTGCTTTCAGTGATATTTACACAAGCATAATGAATATTAATTGAATTACTGGAATGAAGACAACTTCGAATACTAAAAGTTAATGTACTTAAGAAAGTGCTTCATCAATGATAACAAATATTTAAGAATGGAATTCCATTCACGCATCTATTCAATTTATACTTCCCATTTTTATCTGCAAATTTAACTCGAAAATGTACGTAATTAGAGATAGAGTAGTTTCATCTTATCAGAACTCATAAATCTTTTCATCAAATTCCAAAGATTCATTGAACCCTGTATATTTTGTAATATTGATAAAGATTGCCTAATCATGATACAATACAATACAATTAAATCCTCTTAAGAAATGAACCAAATAAACTGAAATCACGATAATATACTATAGATTCCTTTACCGACATTTACCGACTGACGGTAACTTCAACGGGTTCGTTTCCGTGCTAAAAATATCACAAGTATTTAGCATGGACATGAACCAATTGAAGTTACCATCAGTCGGTACTTGCCGGTACTAGAATCTACAATTTCCGTTTTCTCCTCTATTCTCCACCATTTTCAATATCCAGAATAGTCGGTATTTAATTAAGTTACCTACAGGTATCCTTACCGACATTTACCGACTGATGATAACTTCAACTGGTTCGTGTCCAGGCTAAAAACTCCCAAAATCAAACAATTTTGATCATTTGCTACCCAAACATTTCTATATTTTTACTTCCAGCTTCCCTCTACGCTTCCAGCGTGGTTACCGACATTTAGCATGGACACGAACCATTCTACGTTACCATCAGTCGGTAAAAATGTTAATAATTTTTTTTGCAGAATGGTCTCGTCTCTTCTATTCCATACCTGACAGCCTGGTTATTGAGTTTCCCCATAAGCTACTACTCAGATTTGGCGATAAAAAAGAACTTCTTAAGCGTCAAAGCTTCAAGATTCATCTGCAACTCCGTGGGACAATTTATTCCAGCAATTGCTCTCATCGCTTTGGGCTACGTCCAAAGTGACAGTCCAACTCTTGCAGTTGGTATCCTTGTCGTTGCGGTCGCCTCAAATATGGCCATTTATTGTGGTCACCATGTAAACCACATGGACTTAAGTCCCAATTTCGCTGGGACTTTGATGGGTTGTACTAATGCTGTTGCCAACGTTTGCAGCATCATTGCTCCACTTGTTGCTGGGGCAATTGTTCAAGTAAACGTTAGTATTCAAAGAAACTCAATTTCTAAAAATTAAATTTAAAAATCAATTTTACTGAAAAAGTATTAAAATTATTAATTTTTTCGCTCTGTACGCATATTGCTAGTTGGAAAATGAATAGATCTACAGAGCGAAAAAATGTTTAATTATAATATTTGTGGAGTAAAATGAGGAAATGGAATCTTGAGGCTGGAACTTAGGTCCAAGGCCCCAAGGGAAGATTCTAATTAAATAGAGATAGTTTATAACTATATTAAAGACTTTTGTTACTTTTCAGGAAAGTGTTGACCAATGGAGGAGTGTTTTTTTCTTGACAGCAGCGATTTATGTCATTGGTGCGGTATCTTTCTTGCTTTTTGGATCCACGAAAGTCCAGGAATGGAATGACCCTAGTTCTAGCAGAAAGGACAGTAGAATTTATGGAATTCCAGAGGCGCCGTCTTGTCCTGATTTAACTGAAAAAAATGAAAAAGAGAAAGATGAGAAGAGTATGGTGCGATGATGATTGATCATTACTCATCAAGAAATTGATGAAACTTATGAAATTGATGATTATGGAAACTAAGAAGACTCAGATTTGTGAGATATCAGGTCATATCGCAAGAATGATCAGAATCTGCTCAAGATATATTATATTTATCAATTATTTATTTAATCTTAGGAGTTAATGTGCGCTACTTACAATTTTTTTTTTCACCTTGCTCTATGTACATAGCTTTCTTATCATTAGACAGTAGATAAGCCTTCGTTGCTTGATTAGCAGTATTAAGTCTCAAAAACAATCCTAGATTTCTTTCATCCAACACATTCACTTTGTAGAAAATCGAAAATACGTTTGTATGTGAAACGAATTTTTATACATATAAATATACGTATATATATGTAGAAGAACTATTTACAAAAAGTTGTTTGTAATTGTTTAAAAATAAAGTTTCACAATAGAAACTTTTTATAATAGAATTGTACATAAACAATTATTTTTAGTAATTTAAGTTTACTGTGTAATCGAATGTCACAAGATAAATGTAAAAATAAATTTTTAACGTATAGAAAATGTTTTGAAATTGTATTTACTATAAAAGATTTTGTTGAAATTTATTAAAAATTATTCGTAGAAGGTTTTACATTTTTACCGATGAAGTAAAATCGTAAAAAGTGCTAATTTTTTTTTGTATAACAAAAAATAAAAGATAGCATCAATTATCTCTCTACTGGGTATTCCAGTACTCAAAATACATTTTTAAACTTCAAAAAAATTAAAGTAAACAATTATAAGACAAACATTTGTGAAGTGCATAATTACCGAATAATTAGCAATTAAAGATTAACCAATCAAAAGCACGTGTTAGACGACCGATAGTCCATAAGCTATCGCCGATTTTTTGTGCAAATACAAAGTCAGTTCGTATAATTTAATCTCCGTTTATTTTTGAAGGAGAAAATTTTCCATTTTTTTTCTGGAAATATTCATTTCTGTATCTATATAAAATATCTTTTAAATTTAAAACTTTATAAAATTTGGATTTTAACTTTTTTTAATATCTTTTACACCTGAAACATTAACTTTGTAAATAATCCAAAGAGTGTAAATTGTTCCACAGCTAACGACGATATTTGTAATCCACGTGATTACAGGCAACATCAAAGTGTCTCCCACAGGAACGTACCAAATGTAATTTTCTCCTTCTGGATTCTGAAAAAAATATTAAAGATTAAAAAAAAAATAAAAAAAATAAAAAAAAATAAATTAAAAAAAATGTTTAATTGTAAGTTTTCTATTATAATAAAAATTATTTACCAGATTGTAAGGCACGTCCCGCCATTTTTCTGCGAGTTCGAAGCAAGGAGAGCAGAGTTTTATTTTCGAAACTCGATTTTCTTTGATTCTATCCTCACAACCAATAAGAAGACGAGGTTTTGGGATTTTAAGCTCCACGTAGCCTCCACCTTCCCTGGCTGCGTGGTAACGTTGATGAATTGGCAATGTTAATTTAACTTCAGAACCAATCAGAGGAGAGCAAATAGTCACATTTTGTGCTCCTGCTTTTTCTGCAAAAAGTTCAACGTCGATTTCACCTTCAGAGCACGACGTGATCTAAAAATGATTTATTTTTTCATATTAAAGTTTACCTTGTGAACTTAATTCTAATTCGTAATTTTAAGGGTGTTGGAGGCAAGTTTTAATCTAGAAATTCGATTTCTTCATTTTACTCAACAAATATTAAATTTGGAATTTTTTCCCTTTGTAGAATTAATCAATTTTTATCTAGAATTATACTTACAGAGCGAGAAAATATTTATCTATAACTCTAGTTGAGTAAAATGGAGAATGGAATTTTGAGCTTGGGTCCAACACCTTTAATTACTGTATAATTAAGACAGTGTAATAATTAATTATTTCGAGTAAAATTACAATTTTCTCTTGTGATTATTAACTATTTTGCGGATAATTACAATTTCTTTTATATAATTAGTAATTGAAAATGGATAATTAACTAAAGGTCAAAATTTGATATTTGGTCGTCAAAATTTTGGAAAATATCCTACTATAATAATAATAATATAATAATAATAATATAATATCCTTTTTTAATAAAAATTACCTCTCCTTTTCTCAAAAGATCTGAAATTTCGTCAACATTTATGTGCAATGCAGATTTAAATTCAAAATACAAAGCAACGTGACAATTGTCTTTTTCAAAGTTTTGGAAATTTACGATGTAATTCAGCGACCTGTAAATAAAAAGAAAACGTAATTAAAATTGAAATTTTATAAATCAAAAATGACAAACGTAACCTAAACAAACCTGTGAAATCCATTTCCGTCAACACTAAGAATTATATCAGCATTTATTCCATTTGTAAATGTAAAAGATGAGTAGAAAAATATTAAAAAGAGGCTAGTTACTATAAAATTGAAGGACATTTTTTGGAATGATTTTTAAATACAAAAAGAATTTTTAAAAAGAAAATGACTAGAATATTTCACATTTTCTCATGTTTACTGTTTACAACTGAAGGAATACAATTTTTGTCGACAGATGGCGACACTTGGTTAATTTGCCACTCTTGGATTTATCGACATTTTGATGGTAATTTTTTTTTTCTATAAAAAATAAAATATCAAAGTAATTAATATTTATTTAAATTTCTATAATAAATTACTAAATAAATTGAAAAAAAATAAATTAAAATAAATAAAATAAAATAAATAAATTAATTAATTAAATCAATAAATTTATTAATACAATAATTTAAAATAAATTTTTAAATAAATTTATTTAACAAATTAAATAAATTGAATCCTATATTAAAAATTATATTATACTTCTAAAAGTATAAAATATATCTCTTTTTTTTAAAGTAAAATTGGATTTAAATTAAATATATTTTAAAAAAATTTTTTAAGTATTTTAAATAAAAAGATAAATAATGAATAAATTTCAAGGAATGTAAAATTATGAGAAGACAGCAATTATTTTCAATTTTCAAATTAAGAACGCTTTAAAAAGAGAATAATCAAGTAAAAAATCTAATTAAAATTTTTATAACGTCAATATAACTTTTACGTTTCGGATAATTAATCCGTGTAGCAATTATATAAAAATTCAATTTTACCTTATTTTTAAAGTATCAGGACAAAAAAACTCATTTTTCATGAAATAATAAGTTAAAAATTTATTTAAAAATATGTATGTAACATAGTTGTTACATTTGTTACACAAGTGTGCCGTTTATGATACATTACAATCTAAATAATATTCAAAAGAAATTGAAACTAAATCTATTACCAAATATGGTCAGAATTCTCTAATATAAAATAACAGAAATATAAATGTTACGTAACTGTTACCAAACTATTAAATATATAAAAAATACACGAAAAAATCAATATTAACCAGCTGTAAAAAATTATGTAATGAATATAATTATAACTAATGTAATAATAATAATAATAATTTATAATATAGTATAATAATATAATAATAAGTATAATTATAATAATTTTTGCTAAGTTTAAGTATTTATAATTTAAAAAATTGTGTATATAAATTTTACTTGTATATACATTTTTTTTTACTAATAACTATGAAGTGATGAAATGAATAAGGGGAAAAGAGCCACCAATGGTCGAGACGAATTACGGGTTATATTGTTGCTGACGCTCAAAAATAGCTGCAGTTGGCCCAGAAGTTGCTGAAAAGAGGCAGACGAAAGGAGAAAGATGGTGGATGACGATCATGTAGTAGGAGGGTAAAGTAGTCAAACAGGCAGCAAGAAAAAAAAGGAGAAATCAAATTTAATTATCCCAGACTGCCTATTCGTAATAATATTTACTGTTGGATGAATTTCAATTTTTGGATTAATGCCAACCTCATGATTTAGGGCTGCTTTAAAAAAATAAAATTCCAAAAGTCTTCAAAATTGATCTCAACAATTATCTTTACCTTCGACTAATTTTCAAAATTCAGTTTTTCCTTGTGAATTTAATTAATTGTTTATTTGAAACATCGAATATTCACTTTTATTTATTTTTAAAAAAGTCGTTTCGGTTTTTGAAAATTTATGAGTTTTTTTACATTTTCCAATCATGAAATCAGAGGAAAACTGCTTTTTCAATTGTTGCATAAATGTTATATACACGTTACATAAATGTTACATACACGTTACATAAATGTTACATACACGTTACATGTATGTTACACACATGTTACATATATATTACAGGTATGTTACATACAGATTTAGAATCTGTTATATACCTGCTATGTATAAAAAAATTTTATTTTAAATTCCACCATTTCTTAATATTTTTGAATTAGATTTTAGATTTCCTTAGATGGCCGAGTTTCTTTTCCAAAGAATTGCTCGTGGAATTGTGTTCCACATATTTATGAGGGTTAAAAATATTTGTTTCCCGAAGTGATTTCCTTCGTTCGTGGAATTAAATATTATTATTATGGTGTCCCATATTCTTGGCCTTTTAACGAGTTCTTCTTTCTTATTATTTCTGATCCTACATTTCCGAGTGCTTTAATGTTCGAGATATTTTAGAACGGTGCCAAGAATTGTATCGGAAAACAGAGAGGAATGTTGACTAATTTTCATAAACTTCTAACTCCCTGGCATTCATGTCTGCTCAATCAATTATTTCTAACTTCGGGGAATAAATAAAAAATAATTTATTAATTACTTAAACTCAACAATTATTTAAATAAGAACTAATTAAACCTGATGTTTAACCTGTACTTAACATTTATGTAACAGTTACGTACCAGTAATGTATAATTTATGCAACACGTATGTAACATATATGTAACATACATGTAACATACATATAACACTTATGTAACATTCATATAACAGGCGTGTAACATAATGTAACATTTACGTAACATTTATGTAACATATATGTAACATTCACGCAAAAAAATTTCAGATGCTTAATTTTCCTTCTTTTTTACTAAAATAATATAAAAACACGATTTTTTCGACAAGGAAGTAAATAAATTCGATTAATCGATAGGAATAGTAAACTTTGACTTACTAGGTAGGGAAATATTGTAAACGGGAAAGATTAGTGCCAAAAAGCAGAGAATCGTGTCAGCGTTCGATTTAAGGGGCGCCTAGCACCTTCTCGAATTGTCCCCAGCTGATGACAAGATAAATATACAGGCTTTACTTACACTCGCGTGAAATTTCATGTGCTCGCGGTTCAGCAATGGCGGACAGTATATTGGCAATTGGGTCAGCGCCCCTTCCCTGTTCAACGAGACGTAATGCAATACTGCTCATTGTTCGCCTCTTGTACTTGGGCCAAATTGTTTTCCGTTCGCCGGTAATAAACTTTCCGGCTGCAAATGGGCTTCCTTAATTCCGGTCTCGAAGTCAAAGTTCTCGTTTATTACATTTTCCCTACTTTCAAAACGGAGTCTGAACCGGTTTTACAAACTTCACCTTGTCGAATGTTAAAAAATTGTTTTTGGAGTTAGTAGAGGTTTTTACATAAGTGTTACATAAGTGTTACATAAATGTTACATACAAGTTATATAAATGTTATAGAAATGTTATATAAATGTTACATATATGTTACATAACTGTTACATAACACTTGCTTAAATGTTACATACATGTTACGTAAATGTTACATACATGTAACATTACTTAAATATCTTGTATTAACATTATTTTAAAAGTCGAATCACATGAATTGATTTAAATTAATATTTTAATAGTGATTTTTAAATATTTTTTATTTGTAATTTTTCCAGATTATTAAAAAATTGGTAGTATAGGGACTTTTCCAGAACTTTCGCAGGACGAAAATCCTGAGTTCGTAGGGCAAATTACGCTATCTCTTGTAATCAGGCAAGAGTGCCAAATTTGATCCGACAACTACGGATGACTCAAGCCTCAAGGCTCCGTTCACTCGGCTTCGCTTTGCTTCGGTCGACGTTGGCCCGGTTTATCTCCGACCGATCCAGAAATAATCTTAGATACGGTTTCTCCTTCTCTTATTCCCAGCTTCAACAAAATCCTCTTCTCCCTGACGTCGAACCATCTTTCTTTTTTCACTCTCTTCTGATATTCTATTTCTTTATTTTAACTCTCCTCCTCCCCACTTAAAAAAAAATTCAATTAAAAAAAAAACGAGTCGAAAAAATAAATTTTCACAAATATTCAGGCTTAGTCACAAAAAGAGACCTTTTAATAATCCAAGAGCCGATTCACCTCCAAAGTATGTCACAAGTCCTCCCTCCATCCACCCAATAATAATAAGTCACCTCCTACTATCAAAAACAAAAAAAAACGAATATTATTTCAAATTTCCCGCCTCAATTTTGAGCGGGAAATTCAAAATTTAAATTTTCTTTTTCTGGTTTATTTGTTCTTTCTTTTTATGGTTGAACAAAAGAAGACTGGTCTTTTGGCTTTGATGGCAGGAAAACAAAGTGCTGGCGACAGATTTTAAAGTTCAAAATTGGGACACCGGACGCGACCGTCATTGAGAGCTCTATAGGGAAACTCGAGTCACGACAGACAGGACAGCAGGAAACTACAAATCACCTTCGCGTCATCAAGCAGATATTAGTGACTGAACATTTCGCTTTCTCGCCTTCGACAATTTCGAGAAATAACCGTGCCAAGAAAAATTCACCGGCGTAATGGTCGATCTACCTTATCGTCCGTGAAATTAATTCAAACGGCGCCATTTGCGGTATTTGCGATTCGAAAAGGATTAAATTTGAACATTTTATTTTGTATTTCCAACGTCCCAATCGATTGGGAAAAAGAAAAAGAAAAGGACTCCGCAGTTTATCCATCTAGTTTGAATCCTAGAAAAAAATTGATAAAAGGGGCGTGTCTCCGATTTTAGACCACGCCCCTTTCACCATAAACACGCCCCGGTGTATTTTAGGCACACCCCTTTAACCTTAAACACACCCTTTCCGTGTTAAATATGCCCCTTTCACTTTAAACACGCCCCATTTATATGAAACCTGCTCTCTTCACTTTAAACACGCCTCTTTCATATTAGACACGCCTATTTCGCCTTAAAATTGTTTGAACTTCTTTAATTTCCCGCCATGTCGTTTTTAGGACATCTTAGGACACTTTTAAGACATTAGTGTTTTTCCAATTGATGACCTATACCTTCAGGACGTCTTCAGAACATCAAAATTCCTAAGGATAATAATTGGACACATTTTGGTGGCCTAAGAACACTCTTAGGGCATTAGTGTCTGTTTAATTGACGTCCTATATTTTAAGGACGTCTTTAGGTCATTCAAATTCTTAATGACAACAAGGGGCGTGTCTAATAAGAAAGAGGCGGGTCTCGTATAAAAGGGCGTGTTTGATATGAAATGGGGCGAGTCTTAAATGCATGGTTGTGTGTTTAAGATAAAAGGGAGTTGTAAAAAATAAATAGTTATAAAAACACGCCATGGGCGTGTTTCGTTTAAAAATGGACGTATCTTTAATATGAAATTATTGTTGTAATTGTTTTTATACCTAGGACACGCCCCTTTTATGCATTTTTATGGGATTATAACAAAATGGGCGTGCCTCATATAAATGGGGCGTGTTTACAGAGAAAGGGGCGTGTTTAAAGCTAAAATGGCGTGTCTAGCTAAAAGAGGCGTATTTTTAGGGTATAAACACGCCCCTTTCACTAAAAGGGCGTGTCTAGCTAAAAGAGGCGTGTTTATACCCTAAAAACGACATGACGGGAAATAAAAAAAATTCAAAAAATTGAAAGAGTTAAAAATACTTCTCACAAACGAATCCGAATCAGTTTATCGGTTGCTGATTATTGAATGCGTCAATGGCATTTTTGAATGCCAAGTTCGAAGGCAAGTTCTTGAAATATCGATATTTAAAATTTGCTTTTAGATGCTCAACGATGATTGACACTCGAAAGAAACTTCCGTGAACTCTCGAATCGGTCCAAAACATCCGTCAGCAGAATGTACCTGTTTCTCTCTCTCTCTCTCTCGCTCTCGCTTCTAAAAATAATCATTAATTATGCGCCCGATATAAATGGCTGTTTATATGTGCGCAAGCACTGCCAATCGTCTTCAATGTAGAAAATACGGACGACGCACTGAGTTTGATTAAGAAGGTTGACGATGATTCGACGTTAAGATGCAATCGGATTTTTCAGAGATGCAATTGCAAACTATTAGAAGAAACTCAATGCGAGAGGGGCGAAGCTTCTCGAGGCAGAAACGTTGAGACGTTGATTAAAAATAGGATTCCGATGAATCAAACTCACTTCTGTTGATTGATGATCTCAATTTACTTTCTAATTCTCATTATTTAACGACAATAAAAAAAAAGATAAATATATATTATACATTGTCAATCGATGGTATTTTGGTAAATATTAATAAAGCGACGTTGTGAAATGAGGAGTTTGAAAACATGAAATAGCGTTAGGACTGACTCACTCGTTAGAATCGAAAATAAAAATTCTCTAATTATAGTCCTGGTACCGAATTGTAAAATGTTTTGTATCTGCTGAGAATATTTGTCTAGCTGTTTAAATCCATTTAAATTCTATTCACTATCATTTTTTAGTAAACGATCTAGAATTAATTGTATTATATAAAGATTACACAATGATTGAGTCATTATTAGACTGAAGCTGACGAATTCCAAGTAGAAATAATTTTTTAAATATTATTAATCTTTTTAAATCTCTATGAACGCCCCCTTTATCTAAACCACGCCCAGTTTAAAAATTAAAACATCCTCTTTTTAAGACCCGCCCCTTAATATAAACCACGCCCTAGTGTTCAAAGCTGTACTTTATAGACCACGCCCCTTTTCTGTTAAGAACGCCCCTTTAGTGTTGGACACGCCCATTTGGATGTCGAAAGTCCTTAAAACATCAAAAATTGTCCAAACGTTCTTCTTTGGACATCGTATGTCCTTAAGACGTCAATCTGTCTGTCCAATTGTAGCCTTTTAGATATCAGATGTCCTAAAAACGTTCTTACGACATAGGACGTCAATTGGACAGATATTGAGGACCTAAATAATAATTACATATTGTTTAAATCGGATCAGAAATGGCTTGGAGTGTACGAGCAGTAAAATGAGTCGAAAAGTGTATGTGGTGATTGGAAAATGCCGTATAAACTCTGAAAGCTGGATCCGAGGAGGAAAGGACGGAAATAGCTCGAGGTTACGCAACGCAGTGGTAAATTAGGATTCTGACGCGGGCGGATGCCATACCGATGCTTATTGCGAGGCTGGCTAGGACGACGTAGCGCGTAATCGTCGACGAAAAGATAGTACGTCACTATTACACAAATATGCAAACATTCTTACTCAGCAAAGATTCGCAAGTCGCATCCTCGGGTCAACTTATCCCTCTAACATTAAAAACAAATTCTAGCGTGTAAACAAAATTTTAAGAAACGAGAAATTAGGTCTTAGGACTTGCGGACGTTTTTAGGAGGTCGAACATTTCAAGGTCAACAATTGGACAAACCCTGGTGTCCTATAGACATTTTTAGGACACCAATATCTGACGCTTATGTCTTCAGTTAAAAAAAATTTTTTAATCCTTTTAAATCTTTCTATATACGCCCCTTTTACCTTATCCACGCCCAGTTTGAATAAAAAACACCCCCTTTATACCACGCCCCTTTTATATTAACAACGCCCAGTTCGAAAAAATCCACCCCGTTTACGTTAACCGCATCCATTTTCAATAGAAATCACCCCCTTTACGACACGCCTCTTTTATATTAACCACGCCCAGTTTGAATAAAACCACCCCTTCCACGACACGCCCCTTTTATATTAACCATGCCCAGCTTGAATAAACCCACCCCTTTCACGACACGCCCCTCTTATCTTTACCACGCCCATCGCGAATAAAACCATACCTTTTATCTTAACCACGCCCATCACGAATAAAAACACCCCTTTTACCTTAACCACGCCTAGTTGTTACAAAAACCTCCCGCTTTACGATACTTCTCTTTTCCATATTAACCACGCTCAGATCGAATAAAACCACCCCTTTTAGGACACGCCTTCTTATCTTTACTACGCCCATCGCGAAGAAAACTACCCCTTCTACGTTAAGTGCACCCAGTTTGACTAAAAACCACCCTATTTTCGACACGCCCTTTTTACATTGACCACGCCCAGCTCGAATAAAACCACACCCTTTATGCCACGCTCTTTAACGTAAACCACGCCCTTGAGATTCAACACTGTTAGTTATAGGCCACGCCTCTTTAGTGTTAAGGACGTCCTTTAGTGTGTGACATTCCTATTTGGACAATAGGTCAATAGGACACTCACAGGGTGCTTTTGACAGAATATAAGGACACTTTTAGGACATCAATGTCTGTCCAATTGACATTATATGTCTTACGGATGTATTTAAGACATCTTCTGTTCAAAAGTAAGCAATTGAACAAAATTAAGTGTCCTAAGGACAACTTAAGGAAATTCGACGTCCAAAGGACATTAACTGGACAAACCCAGGTGCCCTAAGGGACGTTTTAACCATCAGTGTCGGTCCAGTTTACGTTACATGTCTCAAGGACATCTTTAGGTCATCCAACGTGCGAATAAAAAACTGTTAGACCGACCTTGTTATCATAATGATACTTTTAGGACGCCTTAATTTGTCCAATTGATGTCCTAGATGTTTAGAACGTCTTCCGGACTTCTAATGTCCACGTTGCATCATTTGGACAGAATTAGGTGTCCTAAGGACATCTTAAGGAAATTCGACGTCCAAAGGACATCAACTGGATAAACCTAGTTGTCCTAAGGGACGTTTAGGACGTCAGTGATTGACCAATTGACGTCCTACATCTTAAGGACTACATTAGGACATCTAACGTCCTAAGCGTCCTAAGGACGTTAGATTAGTTCAAATGACAACAGTGGGATTGACCTTGGTAGCCCAAGGTCACTTTTAGGACCTTTACAAGACGTCTTGTGATAAATATATATGAAGAAATAACATCTAAAATTACTACTTTATCGACTTCACTTTTTTCCTTATTTTTGTTATTATATTGTTATTATTTCCCAATTCTATTATCATCTTCTGCGACTTGTAACATCATCCAAAAAAAAAAATCTTCTATCTGAAGGAACTCACCCGACAAATATTCCGTTTACTTATTCGGAGACGTTCTCCAAATAAAGAACGTCAAAAATTCTTAAATAAGCTACATCGCATTCTAAAAGCCTCTGGTTTGGAATCTTGGAAGTAAATAAAAGTTGTACTGCGTCAAAGAAAAAATCGCTCCCAGAGTGTTTTTTCTGACGTGTATATCAAATCTGTCCTCGTAAATTATATTGTTTGGCTTCACTACGATTTATAAATAAATAAATAAAAATAAAATAAATCCATTTTTTGGTTCAGACGTTGGGGGGGAGAGGGTGGGGGGGGGGTAATTCCAGATTACTTAAAATGGAACATTATAACTTAAAAAAATAATGAAAAATTAAATAAAAATCTAAATTTCAGTTGAAAAGTCATATTAGGTGTGGAAAAAAATGAAAAATTTGAATGAGATAGGGAAATAAAAGTGTGGATCCTAATTTAAGGAAATAAATAAAGCTTTTCTGGCAATCTGGCAGAGTGACTGGATTCCTGATCGACAGAATGCAGCAGACAAGTTCGTGCAAGGTTTCAAGGTCGAGAGGAAGTGCTTCTCCGGTGATCTCGTGTCAAATTGGAAGTTTTCCAGTTCGCATCAAGTTTTATGCATAGCGATTCACTGATGCGATGAGGGTGTCCCAAGTCATGAACATGAAAGAAGACGATGGATGATTCGAATTTCGAGGGCGGAAGAGGTCGGAACCACGTGAACCAGTTCGACCACGTTCTGCCAGAAATCCGGCTCCCAACTTGATTTCACCACCTGAGTCACGTGGCCCTGAAATCGAGTGCAGCCGCTCATCTGAATCTTTCCTCGAGAACCTTCTTGCCTAGCAAACTGCAACTCTTACCTTCGAGAACATCCTCTCGTCGATCACCAAGGTCGGAAAGCTCGCGAAACTAAATTCTGTTCTATAATTGCCAAGGTCAATTTGTTGATTAGAAAAATTGATATTAGGGTGAATTTTAGCGAATTTTAGAGGGTGAAGAAGAATTTTACTAAATTTGAATGAGTTCTGCTAAATTCGAATGAGTAATACTAAATACAAGAGAATTTTACTAATTTTGAGAAAATTTAGGTGAATTTTACTAAAAGTGAATGAATTTTAGTAAAATCGAAAAAATTCAGCTAAATTTAGCAGAATTCTACTAATTTTAAACAAATTTGAGGTAATTCTGCGAAATTGGAGAGAATTCTTTTACTCTACAAAGAATTTGATTAAATTTAATAAAATTTTGCTAAATAGAAGAGAATTTTAGTAAAGAATGAATTCTCCTAAATTCGAAAGAATTCTACGAAATTCAGCTAAATTTAGCAGAATTCTACTAATTTTAAACAAATTTGAGGTAATTCTGCGAAATTGGAGAGAATGATTTTACTCTACAAAGAATTTGATTAAATTTAATAAAATTATGCTAAACACAAGAGAATTTTAGTAAAGAAAATTCTGCTAAA